>JAOQMK010000008.1:25781577-25792681 GCA_027564415.1 Erythroxylum macrophyllum
AATAAGCAAAAACCATTGAAAATCTTCATGATCATAACAAATTCTCATGAAAATCTATAAAACATATTGTGCTATTAAAGTGGACTTCCATAATGTCTTTGATTCAATACAATTTAACTAAATTTTGCATATCTAATGGCTTTTGGATTTCCTAAAGTATTTATCACCTAAATTGATCAATGTATTTCCATTACACCTTATGGAATATTGGTTAATGAAAAGCCTACCGACTTGATTGACCATAACATTAAGATGAATAGCAACTTCAAGTTCAACTTTAACTTCATTCAAGAATGGTCTAGTATATAGAGATAGATAATCATGAAGCATTAATACTAGGTTTTCATGGGCTGAACGAGAAGGTAGTTAGATTTGGACTAAATATAGCCTGCATGCTTATTATAGCTGAATTTTAGGAATTTTTTCATTTTTTGTTATTGTAATTTTAGGAAAATTATAATTAAGAAAAGGGTCAAAAAGTTGTTTGATTGCCACTCAAGCATTATTCTTTGTTTCCTAGTCAAATTAGGTAAATTTGTTTTCTTTATTTCCTAGCCAAATTAGGCAAATTTATTTTCTTTGTTTCCTAGTCAAATTATGCAGATTTGTTAGATGATTTTAGTTTCCTTTTCTTATTCATAAAGAAGAAAGATCAAGATCTCTATAAATAGGGAGCATTGTAATGAATAAAGCAAATTTTGGGCAATAAAAGTCAAGTTGAGAGTTTTCTCACAAGCATATGTGTTTGTGATTTAGTTTCTTGCTTGCGACATTAGGAACAAACTTTGGGTTAATCTCTTTAGTACGATAGCTTTAGAGGAGCTAAACTTAAGTTCTTTTCTATCTTTCTTCTCTTTCATTCAATTCTTATAACAAAAATCGATTAAGTTTAATTCTAAACAAATAAAAACATGTTTAGATTTATTTTCTTATGTAACCAAATGCATCAAGAAGAAGTTTAGTTTTTCAACCTTGCATTTATTGATGACTTGCTTCTCCTTTCAAAAGATGAGGACAAATCAATATGCACTCATATATCTGCTTTACATACCTTCAAAGTGCTCCTTAGTTTACCTATTAATAGAGGATAATCATTTCATAGTATCTGTAGGAGATAAACACCATGTCAGATGGTTATCCTTAATATAGGTTAAATGGATACATATCTGCTTCTTAAACGGCAAAAGGTTTTGGGAGGGTTGCATTAAATCTACTTCCTCTTGGTTTATGTCACAACTCCTCAAGTAAAGGGAGTTGCTATATTAAGACATTATTTACATAATTGGCAATGGCAAGAATGCTTCTTTATGCTTTAAAAATTGGAGTAAGATAAGCTCCCTCTATAGGATGAAGTTTCTATTAGGACTAAAACACCTCTTCTCTAAAAGCTCCAAGGTAAATATAATCACTAATGGGATTGACATGTTTATGAACTCCATTCTTGAATATAGACCTAGCCTAGAGGTGAGGATCCTTATCGTTAGTTAAACAATACTCTGGTCAATTCACTAATTCCTTTTGCTAAGAGATCTTTTGCCCTCAACTTTGGAAGATAGCTTAGCATGGAAGAATCTGGTGGAAGCAAGCTCTCCTTAAAGTTTCTTTCCATATGTGGCTAGTTTTCAATCAAAGACTGGCAACTCTAGAAAAGATGAGTTTTCTTAACTCTCCCCATTAGTGTTGCCTTTGCAAATCTCATCAAGAAACTTTACTTCACGTATTCTTCTCTTGTGACTTTGTTGCTTACTTATAGAACAACATTCAATCTTGTTGCAAATTTGTATAAACAAGTTTATCTCATATAGAAACCTTTGAAAAGCTTAGCAAAGGAAGAAGAATGACCAAGGGTGACAAAATAGTATATAATATAACTTTTGGCAGTGATATGTATTCTATTTATTTATTTATTTTTTGGTCTTAGACTAGGGTATCTACCGGCAGTCTCAGTGACTAATCTCTTTGCTGATTTGTAGGCACCTCATAGGGTGAGACAGCTGGTCTAAGAATTTAAGGCTGCTCCATACCCAAAGTCAAGGATCAAACCCCTGACCTTTGGTTAAGGAAGGATGAGTCCCTGCCACTCAACCACACCCCTTGAGTTATATGTATTCTATTTAGAGAGAAGGAAACTTAAGGCTTTTACAAAGCAAAGAAAGGGCTAAGGATCAAGCACCTGGATCAAAAAGCAACTGATGACCAACCAACTCTACTCCTTCTACAATCCTGGATTAGCTTCCTCTTAGAAGAATACAAGACCATCTAAAAACATAAGGAACTAAATACAAGCTTTGCTTTGTATACGAAACCGTACAATTCAAATGGCGTTGCAATAGAGAAAAAAATACATTAATATAAGCTACAAGTTATACATTCCTGTAAAATTTCATGTACATCGCTGACGTTTTGAGATTTGCTGCAAACGATTATATATGCGAGGAAAACATAGATTTATGTCATGAACCTTCGATAAATTTGTTCTACTCGATCACCTCCTCTGAAAATTGAAGGATTTTATTGCAAAAGCAAAAACCACTGCAAAGAGCACACAGAAACCAACCACCATAACACCTGCTACGCCCAAGAAATCACGCCTATACCCAAACACTTCTTTCAGCACCTGACTTACAGGGGCGAAGTGATTCCCATCTGGCAACCTCATCGGTTTAACATCATCCCCATATTGTGATGTCAAAAGGCCATATAGAGTCCAAGCTATGGGGTTTGCCCAGTAATACCATCTCCACCATATGGGGATTCTCTGTTCAAAGATTGTAAGACTAAGTTATGATGGTGGGAGGAGGAGAAAAACTGTAAAATTCACTTTTAGGGAGCTTTGCTAGAGAGCCAGAGAGGCTATTTGATTGACATTGAAAGTAAATGGAAAAGAACAAGAGTTGTATGAATTTTTATTAGGGGGCAATTCTACAAGAGTGTCAAACAAGAGTGTACTGTGAATTCTTAGGGAGGGATAAGTACCTTGTGAGGAATCATAAAGCCACTGAATAGGTTCCAGAGCATGTAAAATGGAGCAGCAATGATGGAAGCCACATTATGGTTTGGTGTCACGGCCGTCGTCATCATTCCGTAAAAGGTAAAATATAGCATGGTAAAATACATAAAAAATATGTACCAGATGAATTTCAGGGCAGTCCATTGAAATGATGCCATGGAATAGAAAATTGAGCAGTAAATAATCGTCTGTGCAAACACATAAGGGAACTCAATAGCGACCTGCAGAAAAAAGAGAGCAGAATTTTGAATCTCCAGAATGGACTTTCATCACAGACAGGTACGGGAACAAGGTCAGTGGTAAACCTGAGCAAATGCAAATGGCAGGGCTGCATACATCCCTGCAGCTCTCTCTCTATATGAGACAAACCTTTCAACAGAAACAACAGGTTGAACAGCACTACCATTAGTGATCCCGATGAACAAGACTGCGGCATACAGGGATCCCATGGCATTGAACAATTCTTGCACATTGTCCCTGGAAGAAGCAAATTCAGACGGAGGGTATTCTAATGACAGAAATCTAACATAAGCTAAGAGAAAAGACCCTATTAACAGAGACCCAAAAAGATGAGAAAATCATGAATATTTTTAAGGCCAAAGTTTTATTGTCCCGATGTCACAAACATCCAATATTGTTGAAAGAGCTAACATGATAATGACTTTTCAGAAGGATAAAAGGGAAGACCTCTTTGAACCGAATCTCCAGCATATTGTCCCAAGCATTACTGATATCACAACTGTGTAGAAGAAACGCACAGCAGTGTATTGTGGGTATCGCCAATAAGACAAATTATTCTTCCAAAGACAAGTCAAGAACTGGCCAAAGTATGATTGAGAGTACTTTGTTGGGAAGCTCAACTCTTTTGTATTGTTATTTGGCCTGCTCAGAATTTCAACCAATTCTTTGTTGCGTCTGAAACATGAGAGGACAGTAGTATTAGATAAAGCAGACTCCAATGCCCATCAAAAATGTAGAATCAGCATCAACATTTTTCAAAAGATTGCCATACTGAAATAGATTTGATTTTCGATAAATTTCAGCAAAGTCTACTCCTAGACGTTGTTCTTCAGTTGAAGAAGTGACTTCAAGCATCCATGCAGCAGGGTTATACCCTGGCTTTATTTTTGCCAATCCTTCAATAGCCTGGAAAAGAAAATTGCATAGCATTTAATTGAATAGCTGCTGCCTAAAATTATCAAGATATTGGGTATGTGAGTTACTTGAACCAAACTGACCTCAAAATATTTTATTAATTCACGTGACTCAGGGCCCAGCGGACCAGCGTAGATAAGTTCCCCTCCACGTTTCATAAACAAAAGCTGTCATGGTAAATGAGACAGGAGGATAAATAAAAATAATCAACCAGTACATCCCAGCTGTCTTAACTTTCACATGGCAGAAATTCATAATTAAAAGAATTCTGAAGTTTCGATCCTGTTGCTGTCACTTGGAATGAGAATGATATTGTTTAAATAGAACTCTGATTTCAGAGAAACCATATTTCAGGAAAGAGAAGTCCAGGTAATAACAAACAATTACCTCATCAAAAGACTCAAAAATGTCTATGCTAGGCTGATGAATTGTACAAACGATGGTGCGTCCAGTGTTCACAATATTTCTCACTGTCCTCATGACAATGGCTGCAGATCTTGCATCCAAACCTGATGTAGGCTCATCCATGAACACTATGGACGGGTTGGCGACCAATTCAACAGCAATTGTTAGCCTTTTCCTTTGTTCTGTGGACAGACCATCGATACCAGGCAGACCGACCAATGCCCCACTTAATGAAGTAAGCTCAACAAGTTCCATCACCTCGTTGACAAATGCCTGACAATCAACAGTCAAGGTTCATGTCCAAGCTTTTCAATGTTACGCCAAAAAAAATCATGCATGTGTTTATCTGCTGAGCTTGAGCATGGTAAATAGATGTATGCACTTGCCTGTTGTGTATCAATGTCCACTTCTGATGGTAACCGGAGCCAAGCAGAGAAAAGAAGTGATTCAAGGACAGTCAAACAAGGAGAATGGATGTCATTTTGCTCGCAATAACCAGCAATTCTAGCAAAAGTTTCTTGCTTTTTAGGATAACCAGAGATATGTATGCTCCCTTCTACCACCCCTCCGGTTTTCCTACCAGCTAGGACATCCATGAGTGTGGTTTTTCCAGCACCACTAACTCCAACTAATGCTGTAAGTACACCCGGTCTAAATGCTCCAGTAACATTAACCAACAACTGAAGTCTGTCTTCTACTATCCCTTGCTGCTTCAATTCCTGAAGAGGTAATGTGATTAGAAACTTATATTCTCTGGGTGAATATTTGAAAGAAGACATTTGTCTATGGGACGAAGCTATGTACTCACCACAGGAACATCTAGAAAGTAGTTGATATTGCTGAAAGACATGGAAAGTGGTTGAAATGGAAGAACCATTCCTCTCTGTTTGAAATATTTTCCTGCTCAGATAAATTACCATGAATGCAGCTCAAATATAAAATCTGAGTTATAATGTAGAAATCAGAAGAATATGAAAATCCAGGAAAATTTTTAGTTTACTAACCGTTTGACGAGCCTGAAGTACGTAAGTAATGTCTCAGTTCAATAACATTTTCACCTTTCCTTCTCTTGTCTCTCTCTAGCAGCTCTTCCTTCGATATAACTGCCTGTTTCCTTCCCCAAGCTATAATGTGTAGCAAAAATGCATTATTAATTAGATTAGATCTTCTATAGATTTGTTTCTAAAAATTTTGGTTCAGTAAACAAGTACAAAAATATGTTGAGCAGCTTACGTTTCAGGTGAGCAAGAAAGAAAGTGAACATCATATTGAGTACAACTGTATATCCAAGTAAGGCACCAACACCGATCCAATACCAGTAGCTCTCTGGAAACAGACTGCGTGCTCTCAGAACTGCCTCTCCCAATGAAAGATTAGTAGTGTTCCCTATTTTCTGCACAAGAAACAAAGAGGAAAGCAAAATTAAGTTTTAGCTAGACTAGCAAAATCTAGAAGTACTTGATGCAGAATCCAAGCCAGACCCCAGCATGACATACATATCAGCAAAAGCAATAAGCCTAAGGGTCTGACATTTGTCTAGTATTGTGTAGCTTCATCCAATATCAGGAGTTCAAATGGTGTTGCTTTTATATGGCCAAGTAATGTCCCCGGGCAAGAGCACAACTTGCTTCAGAAGACATTTGAGCTCTTCTGCGATATCATTTGATTGCCAGGAATGATTTGTTTCTAGATTCATTTTTTTTCATGTGCCTAAATAACATCATTATCATTTTGGTTATCCGAGTTTGGTGCAAGCAATAATGATTAAAGGACATGATTTCCATGTAATATCAAAAACAATCATTTGCTAGTCAAGCAAAATATGAGAAATAACAGTATGATTACAACCTTAGACCAAGAATGCCCAAGAAATTCATTTACTGAAGCAGCATTTTGAGCATACATCAAAGGAGAAACCCAAAAGCCCCATATCCACCAGCTTGGAATGTGATCTGTCACAACAAACGAATATAAGAGACAAAGGCAAGTAGCATCAACTGACAAAACATCAATGCTCATAGTACCTCTTGAGATGATATAACCTCCAAGAGCCATGACAACCAGCATAGCAAAAGATCCAAATGTATTGGAAACTATCATATTGCGACCCAAGGACCCAATTACACGGAAAAGAGCTATGGACATCTGGTGCAGAGAGAAATACAGCAAGAATTGCCGCAAAAATCTGTAAATAAAAATCAATAAGATGAAACCCACTCCAAAAAGTCTAAAAGAATTCATTTATCCACAATGGATGTTCTATCTACCTGATGACGTTAGGATCGTATCCAATTACATAATAAGTAACTGCCACCCAAAGACCAGACTCCATGAGTGAAGTTGGAATGCTGAGGATCCAAGAAGGAATTGTATACACCCAGCTGGGATAAAAGTGTAAATCACGATGCTTGTAAAGGACGGGAAGTTTAGCTACCAGCATGGAAACCTCTGTAAACCCATTAAAAAGAATAATGACCATGGAAAAGTATATTGCACCGACATATAAGCCTCCATCATAAATTGTATCATGATGCAATGTGGTCCGGAAAAACACACTCATCGTGATCAAGGCAACAAAAAGAAGCTGCAAAACAGTTCATAATACATCTATATATCAGGTTTGGACCATTTTACAACATTATCACTAGATGAAATATGTTTGGTCGTCTGCAGTATAGTACAGATCAACTAAATCACAAGAACAACCAACGGAATAGAGTTAGACTCCAACTAACATGATAAGTGGCTGTATCATATCATCATAATATTCCAGTACTGTCAAACTTATTTGTGACTTAGCAATCTAACAGAGTAAATAGCATACCTGAATAAATTTGAAAACATAGATAAATGAATTCCGTTTCATTAGTAGCTTCTGCCATGTAAAGCTTGTTTTCAAAAGTTCCTTTCCCTTCACTCCATAGCTAGAAGTTGACAATGCCGCTGGATGATTATAACGTCTATCAAAATGAACCTCTAGTTCGTCGTATAAACTTTTACCAGTTCGATATGAACGAAAAGCATCAGCAAACTTTCTTGGAGGTATGTAGTGATAAGGGCGATAAGGATCAGACCAATACTGCTCTTGATCCTTCTTTGATACTACCTGTACACGAAGAGTTAAAGCAAAAATAACTAATCATAAACCAGAAATTCACACCATAATACTTCAGTACTTACTTCTTGCAGGAAATCTGCTACATTTTTTCTTTCAGGACAAGTAAATCCCAAAGAAGAAAAGAAGTCAAGAACATCATCATGAGGCCCCTGATACACAATTTGTCCCTCGCAGAGAAGTATGACATCATCAAACAGTTCATAAGTCTCAGGTGCAGGTTGCAATAAAGAAATTACAGTGGTCCCATCAAGCGCACGAGTTGAATGCTTAAGATACTTTATAATTTGATAAGTCGTTGAACTATCAAGCCCATTTGAGATTTCATCCATGAAAAGCACTCTAGCTGGACCGACTAGTAATTCACCTGCAAATAGATGCACATATCTCATTCAGAAACAGCTGAGGAAAAGTGAGGACAAAAAGGTGCTTCTGGTGCGAACCTGTTGTAAGCCGTTTCTTCTGACCCCCTGAGATTCCTTTAAGCATTTCATCGCCCACTAATGTGTCAGCACATATGTCCAACCCTAAAATCTTTGTCATATACATTTTAGTAATTATAAAATGTGGATACATGATCTAAAGCAGAAAAAAGGAAGTTCCTCATTCTAGGGAAAAAATAATATCACATTTCACTTTGCAAAGGCATTGTAGCAGTGATTTAATCCTGCAATTCCTGACCAGGTTGTGCCTGATATTGGTGTTACAGCATGATAACATAGGCAATTTCAAAGTTTTTATGTATGGATTAGAATTGATGGCTGTAGGAGAATACCTTCAAGATGTACTCCACCACCAGGTTTGTTTTCTTGCCACCCAATGCCAATGACTGAACAAAAACATTGTAAAGATGCTCATATCCTTGCAAATAATTGTTTATTATCCAAGAAAATGGTATCTGAATGCAAGTGTGAAACCCAGGTACCTTCATGAATATGTCAAGATCTTCATCAGGCTTTATCCCTGAAATCTTTTCTCTTCTTGCAAGTTCCAAAAGCATATCTGAAATGAGCTTTTGTAAATCAGTATAAAGATAAGCATGCCCCAAAGCCACGGTTAGGTATCAAGTCGTAACAAGAAGCAGGGCATGTTTTAGATTTCATTTAGAATTGGGAAAATGCAGAGAAAAGAAATATAGTTATGTACACATGATCTGCTAAATCTTACCATATTTGGATCCAACACCTTGGCATTGTCCCGCAAACTCTAAAGTTTCTCTTACTGTCATTTCTGCCACATGCCAATCCTGTTGACTTACATAAGCTGATGTTCTTTGAGCAACAAACTCGTTTAGACTGTGTCCATTGTATGTAATTTTCCCAGAAATCTTCAAAACAAAATTTAAAAAATTAGCAAGCACTGAATCCGGAGCTATCACATAAATCATTTAACAAGAATATGCATCTTTCTGACAGTTTCAACAATAATGAGATTCCTAGAGAGAGACAGTTGAAAAGCACAAAGGTTGAAGCATCACATGGGCTGGCATCAATGAGGAGCACGTAATACTTGACCGCTATCCTAATGTCATCATCTCTACTAAGAAAGCAATAGCTTTCTGAAACAAAATGCTGAGACATAATAGCTTATAGTGCTTGGTTTTAAGTTGAATAATTCTGTTGTTCTATTTCGACTGGTAGCTTGCCTTGACGATTCTATGATGACACTTTCTCTAAACAGCTAGTCGAATGATAAGACATTTCAATCACCTGCAAATTATGTTCAAGACGTCCAGCAAGGGCCAAGAGTAAGGTTGTCTTCCCAGAGCTTGGAGGACCCAACAGCAGTGTCAATCTATCAGGTACAGGATGATACTTAGAACTTGAGACCAAAAAGCGACAAGCAAAATTCACCGTTTGTTATTAGCCCAGACTCGAAGTATTACCTTGAAGGTCTGACAATTGTATTGATGTCATCCAAAATAGTTAACTTGCATCTGTTTCCTTTATAAATTAGCAACTTCCTTAAAAACGCCTTTCAGAAGTGAAGAAACACATGACGTTAGGCTACGACGGAAACGTAAATGCAATATCGACTTGAAAAAACATGCATATCAACACACAGTTTGTTTACCTCAGTCATGTTGAAAATGAAGTTGGGAATGGTTGGAAGTGCCCTACTTCCAACGTGGACATAGGATTCAACCGTCAGGTTTTGTACTCGAACCTCTATCTTCGGCAATTCCAAAGCCACTCTAAAACCAACAAAAGCTTCAAGACTTGAGAACAACGTATACGGTCTTGAATGAGAAACATAAGACCAATGTACTCTTTCTAATGAATAAATAAAACATTATCTATGTTGTTCAAGAGGGCAATTTTGTGTTGCTTCACATGCCATCAAGTGGAAATCCAAAGAATCGGATCCCAAAAGTCTCCTATATCGACAACATTCATCCGGGCATAGCCAATCATAGTAAAATGTTTCCAGTCTTGTCAACTGTGTCATGCTTGATGTAATACTACGTAGCGAAACAGTTGTAAACATAGTAATCTAACGAGTCTCCTATACCAATATGGGCCCTTAAAACTCCAAAAAAGGGGTAATCTCGGTCACGAGATGAGTTAGAAGCTTGTAAAAAGTGCAAGGCTATACATGTATAACACAAGAGATCATAAAATTACTTGTCAAGTCGCTTCCTCATTCGATCGAAGAAGCGTTCAGGGTCGTGGTCCACCGAGTCCACCAGCCGGTCCAGCACAAGCTTCTGTTCCTGTGACTCCAGCTCACTCAAATCGATCTCTCTACAGTCACCAACCATGTTCTTGAAAATGCCTCTCCGCACTCTGGCGTAGGTTGGCAAGCGCTCCAGCGCCGCCCACCGGAGCGCCTCCTCGTCCTCTCCCTCCTCCCGAAACGACGATGTTCTGGCGAACACATTCTCCGCCGAGTTCCACATTCTTGAGATCTCACAACAAGAAACCAGACGCAGAGAGATAGAGGCTCTGATGATGGAGAGGAATAGGATTATGATAAATACTGAATGTGGTACATTATCCGTGTGTGGACTTGGATGAGAGTGCGGGAGGAATTCTACAGTGCAGTACTTAAAAGGGTAGTTGAAGTCATCATTAATGGCTGCATGTTTCCTTTTATATCTCTCTAGTCAGTGGATTGGCTTTGGCCGGCTCATTAATAGCAGCGGGGAAGACAAGTTTTGCAAGTTTTTACATTTTTCAGCCCAACCTTCCTCGCCTATGATATAAATTAAACTCGCTGTCTTCTGACTGCAACGTGTTGGTGAGTGATTGATGTCGGCCGTGGGTGATTGCCATGAAGAATTGGTGGTTAAACAATAAAAGTTAAACAAAACAGGGGGTTGAGTAACGGTTAATTGCTTGACAACGTTAAAGTCAAGACGGTGGGAGAGAAAAGCTGAGGGGCTTAGTTTAGACGTTCCAATAAAATCAATTCAATGT
>JAOQMK010000008.1:26025510-26036680 GCA_027564415.1 Erythroxylum macrophyllum
GAAGTTTTATTAAACCAATGTACCCGGAAAATGCCATGAATGCATGCCAAAATACTGAAGCACAATTAAGTAAATAATTAATACGCAATAACAAACGTAATTCGTACAAACTTCCTTTACTATTCTAACCCCTAATTTGGGGCGTTACAAACTTGACCCCGTGTGATGCAAGGCTTGCAATGGATGACCGGGGACGACGCCCACACAAGATTCTGGCTCGACCCGTGGGTTGGCGACTGGGGCACCCTTATTTCTCACGCAGTAGCCCCGATACCCCCAGACACTATTGCGCACTATGTGCAATACTTCACGGATGCTACCGGTAACTAGAATTAGCCCATTTTTCAATACTTGCTTCCTCCGACGCTCTGCTTGTCTATTGCAAGTATACTTCCTCCGTCGGCAGCCCTTGGGCTGGACAAACTCATATGGGGACGTACGGCGTACGACCAATTTACAATGTCCTCTGCTTATTCCATGATAATGCAGCACGATACCTCTATGAATCCTACCGCCTGGGGTACTATCTGGAAGTGGTCGGGACCTCAATGGATCTGCGCATTCCTATGGCTACTCTTGTATGACAAGCTTTTTACTAATCACTGGCGCGTTCAACGAGGCTTCACTTCAGATCCTACTTGCTACTATTGCCACCTCGAGGAGTCCTCCCTCCTTGTAGTTCGGGACTGCTCACTCGCTCGCTCCCTTTGGCTGCAGTTTCGCGCCCCCCCTCCCCTCAGATTATCACCGCAGATTTATTTTCCATGGACCATAAAGCTTGGCTCACCAGACATCTACTCTCGCGCAGGGAGATAGGGGCTTTGAATGGTCTATTATCTTTGGCACTGCATGTTGGTTTCTCTGGTCTTGGCACAATCGGGCCATATTTGATGACTCTTTTTCATGGCCGACCTCTCCAGCGCAGGCCGTTTTGGAATACGATCATCACATTCACTTGGCTGCCAGCTGGCAACTTCGGGCCCAGCTATCAACTGCTAGACGTCGAGACCTGCATGTAGGTTGGAGCACACCAATACCTGGCTGGGTGAAACTCAATACTGATGGTGCCTTCACAGGTTCCAGCAACTCTGCCACCGCAGGCAGGCTACTGCGCAACAGCACCAGCACTTGGTTGAGCGAATTTTTCCAGAACATTGGTGGGTGTTCCCCGTTGACAGCAGAATTTGGGGGGGGGGTACTTTCTGGCCTTCAGCTCGCTTGGTCCTTGGGGTACCGACATATAGTGCTGGAGGTGGACTCGTGTACTGTGACTAATTTGCTCTCTTCTCCACAAGCGCGAGCTACTTCGTTCAACCCCTTTGTATTGGGCATTCACGAATTGCTTTCCCGTAACTGGGTTGTCATCATCAGGCATATTTACCGCGAGAGTAATTGCAAGCCAATTCTTCCTAGGGATCACCACTTTTGAGCACCCACCAAGGGGTTGCATACCTCTCCTAGCAGAGGATGAGTCGGGGGTCAGTCATCCACGACCCAGTATGTAATTTGTCTTGTTACTTTCCTTTTTATTTAAAAAATGATCATCCTTCCCAAAAAGACTCTTTAAGAAACGAAATGCCAACAATTTAGTTATTTAAATATTCTGTTCTAGTTATTATGTTCAACCTATTCTAGTTACTGTATTGTTTTATTAAATTTTATCCATATATTTATGTGAGATTCACGTAATTATGTGAATAAGATTTAATGAAATATAATAAAAATATCATAACTAGAGTAGAAAATCTAATCCCACAATTTAGGTAAAAAATTGATTAGGCGATTTAGTTTCATTTTTATTTTTTAATAACTTTTTATTTTTAATTTTTAAGTAAAAACGGCAATTTGTTTGATTATTAATATCAATATAATTATATTTTATTATTAATAATAAGTAAATATTGACTAAAAATAATTTAATTAACTATATTTTTATTTTTCTCTAATACGAATCTATTAATATATGCTTTAATTATGAAAACTAATTTTATTTTAAATTTATGTATTTAAAGATATTTTAAACTTAAAATACATTTACTGAATAATTATCAAATTTGAAAATATTAAAATAATTATAAAAATTAAATATATTAAATAATTAAAATATGTTATTAACAATTAATATTAAATAATTCAATAAAATATATCTAATTGATTTTTAAAACAAAGAAATGAGAAGAAAATTTTTTATTTTTATGTTTTTTACAAGTTATAAAAATTAGAAGAAATCACAACAAAAATTAAATTTCTTAAATTAAAATACATATTTTTAATATAAATTTGAAAATAAACAAATATGAAATTTTTAATGAATCTAAATATGAAAATAAAATTTTAAACAAATATAATGAACAGATTGAAGCCCTAAAATAATCGTTTATTGATAAAATGGAAGAATAAACAAAGATTTGTGGTACTGAAACCTTTTCTCGAACAGGATAGAAGAGAATCCCCCAAATGCCTCTTTCCCAATTTAGATTTACGTTTTTCCCTCTTGCTTTGCTTTTTCTGCAGTATTGCCTTTTTTTCATCAGAAGTCAATATGTAAGAGCCGTTAGAGCCTTCCTGGATACTAAATATCCCCCAACGAATCACATACCTTCAATTTCAATTATTCTTCACTTCTAGAAAGATATCATAATTCGAAACAAACTGAAAACAAATCCAAATCCGATGAATAAGTATAGTTCGTAAGTAAACAAATTATATATCTTCTTATTACAGCAAGAAGTCCAGCACCCCTCAGTTTGATTCAACTTCACTGTCAAGTTCATGCTCCCACCAAAGTCATTATTGGGTGAAATAAAACAATGAAACCGTGAGAAAGCTAATTTTCTCTGTCGAGATCGACACCCATTTGGAAATTCTTGTTCCAAAAGGTTGATCCCCAACCCTAACCCTAAGGGCCCCCAGTCGCAGGCCCGACCACCGCTGGGGGATTGAACCACGGTCTGATCCTCAGCAGCCCCCTACCAGAGCGGTCCATTTCTGTCGTTACCGAGAGTTGAACCTAGGACCTTGTTCCAACTGACCCTGGTAGTTTGCCACTGAGGCAACCCGTGAAATTCTATAACAAATTAATAGTGCATATATCTACGAGAGTTCACCTCCTATAAAAGTCATGGGAACAGATAGCATCCTGGTTTGGGAAATTGGCAATTCATGGAGGGATCAACTGTAACAGGATTCATACTGGTACTTTACATGAGACTGGCAATACCATCAACTTGGATGTGACAACATATAAATATTAAAATGAAATCTGGCAAAATCCTAAATCTGTTAAATGCTTCAAGTTAAAGCTGTCCTGCTAGCAAAACTTACGTTTCGATTCTCTCATCACAGCAACCGAGCTTTGATGCCTTAAAATCTACAAAAGAAAATGGCTCTTAAAAGAGAGTAATCATCTACTTCATGTCTCCAACAACAGTTTGAAGATTAGCGTTGACCGAATCTTCTCTGAAATACAGTTCTGGTAGTCTAAAGCTCAAGCAAAACATTGCCTGTATGATAAAGTAAACACCAAAGAACAAAGATGAATAAGTTGAATGAAAAAAGTTTCCATGTCCATGAGTATACTTATTTACAGTATGAAAATGTGGGTACTGGAAGGAAGAAAGTATTGACAACTAGAGGGTAACCATAATAAGAGAAACATGAACCTTGTTTGGAGCAACATCTCTAACCCGGTGAAATACTGGGTCTTTTATAGGGGCATTTAAGGCAGACTCTGCCTCCTGCAAAAAGAGTTTAATCCAAATATCATTTATGAGATTGGAAAATAGAAGCACCCATGATATAATTCACCAGAAACAGTTTTAAAATGTTTCCCCTGACATTCAAATTTCAAACACTATTGTTTCTCAAAGAAATACTCAACCCAAATAAGACAGGAGAAGTAGATTCTACGCTAACACAAAATAACCAGTTTTGGTGTTAACGATGTGTCTACAACTGTTTTTATCAATTCCCCTCCCAATATAAATAAGGTTGGAGAGTCAAAGTAAACATATGTTGAATAAGTCAAAGGAATTCACTCTAGGGTGTCCAATAGACACATATATCCACCACACCACGAGCTAAATAATCTGCTTAACCAAAAAGTAAGAAAATGGTCACAGATTGATCTTACTGAAATTATCGATTCCTTGCTTTCATTTGCTCGCATGAAGCAATAGCAGTGAATCCACGGAAGAGAACTCTTCCAATCTCTTCTCCCGATAAGGCTCCTAAAAGCATCTGAGAGAAATGATGAACTCAACCTTTTAGCTCAAACAATGAAACAGCATCAAGCAAGATGGTGATCTCCTAATGGATATGGTGTATATTAATTAATATACAGAAACAACCAGAAAGAACTTCTAGCATTTTCAAAGAAACAGCATCAAGCAAGATGGTGAACTACTAACAAATGTGCTGTATAATGATACACAGAAACAACCGAAAAGAAGTTTAATATCTTCAAGGCAAAAATGTGACCATACGCAGAAATGAAATTAGTAAATAACCTATCCCATGAAACAATTGCCAACAGCAAAGATTAATAGCATTTTGCAGATGTACGAACAGAAAAAGTACGTGATAAGAAACATATACGTGGAGAAAAGAATGGAGAAATCAAATGATTAATGCCACATGTCTGTAAATAAAACAAAACATTTGGCATATCCCTGTAGCAGCTGGCGGTGAAAAGAAATTTAAAAAATCAAAATTCTGGAAAAAGAAAAGATAAAGAGGAATAGGAAGTAATTTCTGGGAAAGAATAAATATACAAGCAAATGGAGCATACATACATACACACCAGTGATGAACAAATGTTTGCAGTCACATGTGAACATGAATCCCCATAGATTAGTTACAATCAGAAGAAAAGAGTAGTCTAAAATTGTATGTACCAAGAAATTGCAAAGCAGAGGCAGGAAGATTCATAATGAAATGATCAACATGCTCCCCAGGTTTTGCATTGGATAACTCTAAGGATTTCATTCTTTTATTCGCATTTCCTTTTTTCCTACAAGTGAAGGAAGGACTGGTATCATTCGTATTTCCGTTCTCTGCTTGAGAAAAGGAGATCAGTTAGTCTGGCTGAACATGTAATAAAATCTCGGCATAAGCATCTAACTTCAGTACTCTGGCATTTTAGACTTTTGGAATGATGAAATTTCTGAATGTGGAGCTACAAATACCTTCCCGACAAGAATATGAAGTTCTTCTAACTGCAGCAACTGATGTATCTGCCTTATCACACAGACCCTCTGAGTTCTTCATATCCTCTGAAATACCATCTGGGACTTCCTGCACCGCAACTGGGAAGGAAAGGATTCAACATTAAACTGAATGAAGAACCTGAAGAAAGGATGATCAATCAACAAATCTTACTTGTTATCCATGCATTGTCCATCTGAGATTCCTCATCACCAGATGCTATGTTATTTCTAGTCCGTGGAACAGCCATCAAGTCGGAAACAAAATTTCTTGCATCCATATTATATGCATGGACATGATTTTCAACCTTGTTGAGTTTTGCATTGATCTCCAAATAATGAACACTATCTGGATTCAAGTCATTTGCATAAACAATGCACCCTTTCTGTGCAGCTGGAATAGCAAAAGGGCCAATACCAGCAAACATATCACAAATGGTATCCCCTGGTCGGAATTGAGAAACCAACCTTATGTGTTCATGCTCCAATCTAGAGTTCCAATAAACCAAACTGTAATCAAGCTTAAATGTTGCCCCATATTGCTTTACTTCTGTGACCATACTGTTTTCTCCAGCCAAAACTTCAAACTTTGGTACTCGGAACTCATTGGTAATGGTTCCAACTTTATTGACGACAGTTTTGATCCTGGGGTAATTTTTCTGCCATCATAAGTTAACAGTTTAACAGTCCATTCTGCTCTGTCTGAGCAAAAGAGTTAAAACAGACGTCTAAAAGTGACAGTAGACCAAATAATTCAAACAATTTAGAATAAGAGGATTACAGAAGTAAGAACATTTCAAAGTTTAAACAGTATCACATAAGTGCAAGAACTTAAAATAAGTTAGGTGTCTGCACAAGATGTTTCTGAATAATGTACCAACAACCATAAAACATGATGGCAGGATGTTATTGCGGAACAAAACAAAACACTAATTTTTAGGAAAAGGAAAGGGACTTACGAAGGTATGCTCAAGAATCAGTAAAGTAATGCCTTGTGCAAATAGTTGAACAAGCAGGATGTATACAGCTTTTTATACCACAGAAATAATTGGTAGTTTTCTTAACAGGTTGTCAAAAGAAAAATATGGACTAAGCCAAAAGAAATGGAAACTTACATCATAAATGACCTTGGCAATAACATCCTTGTATTGAAGTAATTCGTCATGTATATTCAGATGGGCGATGTGACCTGCACGCATAGGAAAAAAGAAAACATATCTTAATCACTACTAGGTTTCTATTCTCAAAGTTAGCAATTATCATGTTTAATAGTTATCTTACAAGTGAACGATAAATCATATGGCATCTAATTAGAGAAAAAGAACTTTAACATTGTCTTTGAATAACATTAATGGATTTGAGAGCAGGCCGATAAAAGATGGAAAAGAATATAACATAAATTGAATACTTAACTATTGTTTCAAAAGATGAAGGTACCTCAACTCCAGGAGGAAGAATCTGCTTCAGTATGTGATCTACAATGATTTCAACCCATGACAGAGTTTAGCTATTTGTCAATTTACAGACTAATATAAATATTCATGCTCAGTATCAAGAATGAAGCGGCTTGATATGTTACTGAGGAGTGTCAGTCATAAATAACACAGTCCAAAAACTTCGACAAAACTTAAGCTTTCAGGTTCAATGATTCTTTTGACATGATATCATAACTTTTATGACTCAGATATCTTACATTCAGATAGTGCTACGTTGAACTAAACTAAAAGAAACATCAATCCAGTTCAGCATAAGGTACAGCAGGTATGTGATTTCCCCATACTCTCAGTCCAACAAGCTTTCATGTGAGAAGGCATATAATCCAATCCTAAGCTTCACTCAACATATTAGCGTTCATTGTATGATTTCTTCATGATGCGTACGAAATGATGTTAGTCATATTGCAGTAAAGAATTTAGTTATAACTTCAATATGCTAGCATATGACAAGTGAAACCATAAGACAAGTAACATGTTGATCAGGGAATCCCTCTTGAAGTAATGTAAATTTGGCATGTGCCTAGTGAAGACAGGACTCATACTAGTATACAGGGGCAATATCAAACAATTTCAGATTTCAGATAATAAAAATGGACCGGGAAAGGAATACAACATATATCTGCACTATTTGATATGCAAACTGGTCAATAATTGCATTTAAGCATCAACTTTTGTCGAAGGGCAGATTTGTATTGGGGAAGCTTATTCTAAATTCAGCTTAACATAACTGAAACAATTTCTGTACTATATTTTAGAATTGATAGGAATAGATTGCAACAGACCTGCACCCCAGTAAGAATATCCAAGAGTCAATGAATAAGGAACTACTTCAATTTTGCACAGCCTCTTCAACTCATATACCTTTTCCTCTGGTATATCAGTTAAATCTGTTGTCCATTAAGAGACTTCAATCAGACATAGAAAAAATTGCAGAAAGTAAGGTGAGCAACTTGTTGGAAAGCAGCATCACAACTTCCAATGCACAATGTCATGAGCAAAACAATACACTTTAGACGGAGGTGACTAAAGAAACTAACCCACAGAATATGTACGTTCAATTTAGGAGCCTTATTTTTGCAGATATTTCTTACCATCATTTTGAATTCTTTCAGACAATATCAGATAGCGATTATTCTCACTTGTCGGATCTTCAGTAATAGGTTTCACACGAGCTTTATTGAGCAAGTAACTGCAAGTCCAAATATATCTGCCCAAAATCACATAACTAACACGGTAGCCAACTATAATAGATACTCAACAAAATAACGGTACCCATTCAGAATGCCAGTGGCAACTTTGCAGAGCTCACGGGGGATTCTAAGTGCCCATAAATTGAATATGACATCGAATTTACTTTCTTCCAGCATTTCACTGTGAGAGGGTCGGTTTTGAGTACTACCAAGAAGTCCACAGTCACATGAAATGACCTGCAACGTCACAAGCAGATATATATTAGTAGGAAAGCAATTGCATGCTGCCTATTGCAAGTTTTAAAAAGGATCAAGAAGAAGAAGATTGGAGCTTTTGTTTTCCTTTTCTCTTTTTTCGGACATTCAAAAGTAACTTTGGTTTTACGAAATGAGGGACAAGTTTTTCATTTTCCAAACATCATGCCACCTAGGAGAAGATTTAAACCAAAAATCACTTGGTCTTGAGGAAAGAGTGTCAACCATTAGGCTATTCCCTCAACCTAAAAGGTTGGAGCTTTAAGATATGATAAGAATGATTAATGTCTTAATGGTATTCCATTAAGACTCTAGAATATAATACTATTAAGCACAGACGTATTCATCTATAACAATCCAGAAACTAATAAAAGCATTCTATGTAGTAGCAGAAAGTTCAGACATTGTTAATGAATTTGAGTACAAAAACAAAGTCTTATAAAGTGGGTATAAGCAGCAACCCAGAAATTGAAGTTAAATCCAGCAACGAATAAACCAACATCAGTTTAGAAGTACTACGACTGAGCATACAGCAGCAACAACCAATGACATTAAGGCTTAGAGCGGATTGACATAAAAACATCTCGAACTGAGTGAACTGAAACAAAATCGTTGTTGAGGAATTTCATTCTTACAGTCTGATCCTAGAGAGTGACCGGCGGTTTAAACGGACGACGGCTGCTACAAGTAGGGACGCATCGAAGAGGATAACGGGAGACAGACAGCTGCTAGAATCGGCGACGCTTTTTAACTCACATCAGGGAAGTTCGCAAATACACACAGCCGCGTTTAGTTCTGTTTTTTTTAACAGAAAAAGAAATAGACTCAGCTATGGGTTCAATAAGTTATTTATATTATGAAAATATACGTTTCTTGGAGTTGCTTTCCTCTGTAATGTGCTAATAACTTGCCAATCTATAATTCCAAATCAAATGCAAACAAACCTT
Source organism: Erythroxylum macrophyllum (assembly GCA_027564415.1). Lineage (NCBI taxonomy): Eukaryota > Viridiplantae > Streptophyta > Magnoliopsida > Malpighiales > Erythroxylaceae > Erythroxylum > Erythroxylum macrophyllum. The sequence continues at coordinate 26,034,603 of JAOQMK010000008.1, forward strand.
CATTCCAGAAACTACTCCAAGCCCAACCGCAAATAGCAATTAATCCTAAAGGACCCAACCTTGGTTGCACCCCTTGGGATCCGACAGAATCTGCACAGCTAAGGAGAGGTCCGCAAGCAAACCTCGCTACCTGCCTTAATGAGTAATGCCTTCTTTGCTGATTGTTTTGATGGTTTGGAGGCTACTTCTCCACTTGACTTTGCAGCTGCTCCTGATGAATCAATTAAAAGTTGTTGATTGTGCTACCTTGGCAATGATGGATACCTAAGAATGTAGATTCTTGATAAGCCCTAGTTCTTAGTCAGAACCAATTCTCTCAATTTTATCATTAAATATGTGTAAAAAAAATGTATTCGTGCGTGTCTTTTAAAGGCACATACGTTCATGGACCATAAAACAATAAAAAAAAATTTAAAAAGCTTAAGGGCTTGTTGGCAAAGTTATGAATACCGTATCGGGTTCGGTATCAGATTGAATTCTGGAACGGAACTGTACCGGTATCGGCCAGTATCAAGTACCGTTTCGAAAAAAATTTTAAATTTATGAAATAGTCCTTAAAATTTTTAAAAATTGCAAAATAGCCCATATTGATATATTATACAATTGTACTGTATACTTTACTAGTTTACTTTTTACATCAACCATGCTTTCACAAATTTTAATAATAAATAATAATAATAATTAATATAAAATAACGATAATTTTTAAATATTTTACATATAAATAATAACCATAATTAATATAAACAAAGACAAATATCATCATACAATTATAAAATTAAGAATAATAAAAAGTATTTAAAATATTACAATAACACAATTTCATCATTTTAATAAATAATAGTACATCAAAAGATTCAAAACATCCGATAAAAAGAACAATAAATATTACAAAAAGAGTTGATGACGAAGAAACAATCAAGTAGAAGTTAAACCTGAAACAAAAATATTACAGTTACATTACATATATACAATTTAACATAAACATCAAATACAAGTAAAATTAAAAGAAGAGAAAAAATAAAAACATGAAATTCAATTGTCAATTGGAGGATACCCGCTAGAACTACACTGACCTCAATGATCATTCGGTACAAAATCTTCCTCATTGAGAGGAGTTTCATCATCATTATCATTTGGTACCCGTCGGTATGGTACGAATCTCACGTCACTACTTGTTGGTGCTTATTACTAAACCTAAAAACTGACTCATAATGATTAGCCTAAAAAAAGCTATTAAGCAATACAATAAAATAAACAACATTGGGCTTTATTTTATAGAGATTAGTCCATTACATATTGAAAAAAATTAAAGAAACCAGTGCCATACACTGGTGACCGTAAGGTCCAAATCATAATAAATGCTAACTAAATCCTATTGTAATTCACCATCTGTTCTAAGCAGCTTTAAAACATCCAAATCAAATAATTTTAGGTTTAATGCAAGTGATAAAGCCATTGGAATTAGAATTACTAGTCCTCATAATCTAGGTTGTAAATTCGGCCCTAATGGAACATAATAAGCCCGCGAGTGCTTCCTTCAACTTCTTTGCTTTATTTCGAGTCATTGGACCTTCGTAGGCATACAAAGGATCAGAGCATAAAGTTGGTGGTTGTTTGTTATCATTCTCCCTCTCCTCAAAAGGATTCATCCTCAAATTGTCTCTAGCATCATGTGGAAAAGATCATAAAAATTAAAAGTAACACTTACATTATACTTACATGGCGAATCAAATTTATAGGTATTATCATTAAGTCAAGCCATCACTCAAAAAGATCCATCTACCTTAGTTGCAACTTGTTATATCATTGTGCTAGAAATCATTCCTAACACATATGCACCTAAAATGGGTTTGAAGGCAACTTCCTTGCGCCCTTTGTTGGCTTACTGTGCATATTGTTCATTTTGTTTCTCAATTTGCTAGCACACTCTTTGATGCATAATTTTAACCTGTTATGCTTTCTTTCCACCATCTACACTCAAAAACTCAATTGGAAAAGGCATCATGTAACACCCAAATACCCCCTGGGAGGATACATGGATGCCACCCAAGACAGAACAAACAAAACAGACATCAC
>JAOQMK010000008.1:26238572-26250289 GCA_027564415.1 Erythroxylum macrophyllum
TTCCCACGAAAATCTTCTTCTTCTCTTCTCTTCTCCACGATCTCCCTCTCCTTTCTCTCTTTTCTCTTGTTTTCTTTCTCATTTTCGTAAGCTCTCCCCCTCTCACACGACAGCCACTCTTTCAAGCCCTTAATGAATGATAAAAAGACTATCATGCCCCTCCTTATAAGCTTAGTTACTTACCTCTTTAAGTGATGTTCCACATTTGCCCTTCATTTAACCTTTAAAAAATGTCATCTTGCCTCTTAATTTTGGGCAGGTAAATGACAAAATTTGACAAAACTTTCTTCTTGAAAAATGTTTCTCTATACCTTATCTTTAAAATGACACTAAGAACACTTAAATCGAAATAGAGATGGAGTTATAGCCAAAACACTATCAGACCTACACTTAATCATGACTGAACCTTATGTCAAACTTCACTCCAGAAATTGACAATCTTAAGGATGAAATTAAATTTTGATCCCTTCACATGATTTGTAGCCCCATATCTCAATTTTATTTAGCCTCAAGAATCAACTCAATCGGATCTCTACAACTCCCGAATTTCTCAAAATACTAAACTATGTTCAGAGAATTATCCAACTCATGACCTTTAACCAATCTTATGACTTTGGCTCAATCAATCTCTTTCCATTTCATTTTAATTTCATAATTTCTTCTCTTATGTACAAATAACTAATTGCCAATAGTTCCATATTTCATAGTCCTAGATTACAGAAAGTTTCTGGGTCCAACATCATAACTAACAAGATAAGAGATTACATTTAACTAGGAATGATACATCCATATCCATGAAGAAACTATTATCTTCAAATGATCCTCCCACATGGTCTTTAACTTTTAAAGCTGATATATATCTATTGTGATCTTATCTACCACATCATCTAAGATCTCTCCTTGTTCTCTATCCATTGATGATGAGTCATCCAAGCCCAAAGCCTTTTATAACATACTGGTTTGATCTAATGCTTACCTATATCAGGTCTATTAGTTATGGTCCGCCTATTTGAGCACACATTAAATCCTTAGTCACATTTCTCCCCCATGCAATGTGATCCAGCTAACTTTGCACCCAAAGTCCATATTGAGCTATCTTTTAGCCTCACATCTGAATCTCACATGTCGTCGAAGATTTCTGCCAATTTATACCAATGCATGCCAACTCATTGATAATACCCATTTTCCTTACCTACTTATAAGTCTTTGCCTTATTTATTTGTCTCAAGTGTCAAACATTGGTCAAGGCTCCCTAATGCTTACTTGATTCCACAATTAGCACTTAAGCGTCTAACACTTAAATGGTGTAAACTTTATATACCAAAAACTAAGCTCATGTTTTACTACATGATCATATACCTATTTATTTATTAACATCTATGAATAACCATGTAAAAGGGTTTATAAGATTATATGCAACATCATGATAGAAAATTAGTTAATACATAAGATACATGACCATATAAATAGTTAATTGAATATTTCACCACAAGCGCACAGTGTAGCGTTAGTTAGCAATAGCGAGTATGGGGTGATTCCATAAAGATTATATTTATTAGTACTAACCAGCTCTTTATTTTCTACTCTAAAAAATTATAGCAATGGTAATTGATCAAATTCAAATATACAATAATAAATTAAAATGAATCTATACAATTAGCTAACTATAAAAGAGATTAAACTAAAAACAATTAATAATGACAATGATATCCGAATTGCAAATCCCCCTAAGAATTTTTATGCAAATAATATTTAATGCAATAATTGAACCTAAAATTCATTGGATCGTAGAAATTTCTCAATTATGCTAATATCTTTCTCAAGATTGTTGACAACTAATCCTAGGTTGATTAATTGAAATTAATTACAACTGTTAGAATTGCATTAATCGATTTATAAATTCCTTTATTAGGTTTGATTATTGTCTGAAAGATTTATGTTAGTCTATATTTAGGTTTACATAGAACTATTTTTAATTATGATATATCAATTCAAACAAAGGATTTCTCCACCTTAAGGGCATGAAATCAAACATATATTAACATACTTGTAGTATTACTTCAAGAATAATAAAGAATGCATAATTAAATCTAATAACATTGAAGAATAAATAAATTAAATTGAAATCACGACACTATCCATCTCAACGTTCTTCTTATCTAAGTACCATAATGATTTAGTTCCTCGTAATGAAGAATATAGCATAAAAAATAAAAAATCATGATGAAGTTCCTCTTAATCTTCAAGAAATTCACTTTATATTGATAGAAATTCACTCTAAATTTGTCTCCTTACTTGTTCTTTGTTCTCCATTCTAGGTCATTTAATTATGTCTTTTGAATTTCCCTTATTTTTCCTTCATTTCTACCTCTTATACTTTTGAGAATTAGATTTCTGGGTGGTCGACAAACAACTACACAGGTATATACTTGGCCACATACTTAAAAAATCACATTATTCAAATCTAGAGCATAAACACATGCATAATATATGGGCCAAAATGTGAATATAGGTAAGTATACGAGTGTGCACTTCTCAAACACAAGCATGATCATAGCTATATAACTCATTAAAGCATGAAACATAACCTTGTTGCTTGAAATTCAAGAATAATAAAGTACATGGACAAGTACAAGGATCATGCACTTTTCTTTCATCTTCATAACTTAATCAAAATAGCTCTAAATCTCCCCCAAACTTGCCTGTATTTGTTTCTTTTATGCCAAATATGTGAATTACTACCTAAAAATGATGTATGAGTGAATTAAGCACCAGGAACAATACAAACACTCAAACAAACAAGTAAATTGTACTAGATATAAACTTAAAAATATGAACAATTATGGACTTATCAAATTCCCTCACACTTAAGCATTTGCTTGTCCTTAAAAAAATCAATTTCATTACTCTCTCTTAAAAAGAAACAATAGAAAAGCATTAAATACATAGAAGATATGCGTCAAGATTCTCCATTATTCATTTAATTTCAAATTTTCTTGAATTGTTAAGAACTTAGTTACTTACCTCATTCTATAAATTAATCTAATTCACTCCATAATTCTTGAAATTTCAACTCAATCCATACCATTCCATTTAATGCATAAGTGACATACATAGGAAAAAGATGCTGAAACCTTTTAACGCTTTCACTTCCCTTTAAAAAATAAAACACTAAATTTAAACCATATAGGATCATTTATATGCTTGTTTGAAAAGTCACTCAACCTTTTAAAGTGAGAGTAACCATATCAAAGCCTGTTTTGAAATAGGGTTGTCTCTATACGTGTTACGATTCCATAATGTATTTTTACGTTGTTTTTATGAACCAGAAAACCCAAAAAGTTTTGTCATTTTCCATGCATTTGAGTTAACAGAAAATTTTATAGTGTTATATAGTTTATCTTTGAGGTCACAACATAATGCATCGACGAATCCTTAGGTGTCCCAAAGCCACACTAGAGGCTTTAGTACTTGAAGTACCTTCAGCTTAGGAGGTCAAGCACAGGGATGGTTTAGTAAATGTTTTTCTTTATGAATCGACCCCGTTCAGAGTAGTTAAGACTGACAAAACTATTAATGGAATTTGTTTTTACCTTGAGTGAACAATACAAATACAAGTAACGGTGATGCGCTAGCCATAGAAGGCATTAGTTGTATTAGGAAGTTTGATCGAGCGTATTTGTAAGTTAGGCGTAAAATATTTTGATAAGAGTAGAGATCCCAAAAGTGCCCTAATTTGGTTGGATCATGATAAGAATAATAAATTTCCATGGTTTGGTGATAGAAGGATTAGGCGAGGAATATCGTCTAGTCATACCACCTACAGTATCCAGAAACTCCCAAAACACCAAGATCTTAGTACTAAGGTATAGCTAATGTGGAAGGAGACCATCTATATAGGCTGGGGTAGTTACAGTAACCCAATAAGACGTTGAGGATACATCTTGTATGATGATAGGTACCGACAGTGATGAATATATTAAGATCAATCCCAGACTATACACTCGTATATGCTAATAGATTTCATTAGATAGATTAGTGTGAAGTTAGAGCTTTTAAAGTGCCATATGATAACAACTAATTTCATTAAAGCTACGTCAATAGCGTGGAACGCTCATAGAGATATTTGCATATTACTTAGACTTAGAAGCTCTCTAATGAGTTGATCTTATTAGATATACATCAATATAAAGTCATACTAGAAAGGAAATTGATAATAGTGTATTCTATCGAATGGATTGCTTCTAAAGGAAATTAGGATTAATATACAAGGGAAGTTAGATAAGTATTCCATGAGAAATGTAAGATGCTCCCATCTCTTAGCGTATCAGCCATGATAACTAGAAAATACTAAGAATTGAGTATACAAGTTATTTAGTTTCTATGACTCGATAATTACAAAAGTTTATGAGGTTATTTAGCATTTTAATAATGGAAAAGTAATTCGTGAATATATCTGGAGGATGAAATTGCTTATTATAGTTGAATTCACTAAGGATTAATTATTTATACGAGTAATTAGTGACTAAAGTTTAATATGTTTAAATGTTATGACCTTATAGACTGATTAATTATCAATTTTAGCATAAAATTTTATTTTTAGGGTCAAGTCTATTTTGATTATGTGGTGATTTGTGGATTCATACCAAGTAATGTTATAGATGACATCATGATGGAATCTTTAATCAAGGTTGATGATTGAACAATATGTTTTTGGAGCAATGATTAGTTTGTATAAGCTTCCAATTATGTGTATATTAGGATTATTTTAATGTTCCTTTTGATGTAAGTCAATTATTCTATTTCTTGAAAATTAGATGAGTATAAATGGTCGTAAAATTTTCAAGGAAATCGTAGTGATAATTTTTGATCAATAATGGAAATTTGTCTTAATAGAACTCAGAGGTATTATTTTACAGATAATTATAATTGATGATTGGGAGAATGATAAGAATTATGTATGAGACCTTTGAACAAGTATAATATGGAGATTTTAGATGATTAAAATTCCCATATTAAGTTTTGAGGTACCTGAAATCACATAATTGTTTTGTAGTATTAGAAATGGAAAATTAAAGATATTTTTATTGAACGATAGAGTTGTACAGTGGAAGTATGAGGTATACTCCCTATTTGAAGAGATTGAGGTTTGATAAGCTAGAAATTAGGTTATGAGATAGTAAAATTTAAACTCTAAGGAAATTGAATGGTTTTTATGTAAATAGGATATTATGTTAGTGTCTTATGATATGATCTTAATGATTGATTTGCTTCCAAAAAATATGATGCGAAATGACAAAGGTATAATAAATAGTTTACTAGTGGTTATGGATTTGGGATTAGAAAGCTAAGGAGCCCATGTGAGGCACAAGAAATACAAGAAAAATATTATTAAGTTTTGTTTGTAATTAGAGACAATGAGAAAGGAAATGTTTATTATTTAGAAATATAGGAGAACAATTGTTTTGTGGAGAATACTAATCAAAGTTTCATTAGTCATAATCTAAGTAAATGTGAATCATCATAGTGTTAAATGGATGGTTTCATGTATGGTTAAGTTAGCAAAGTTGTGAAAAAACTGATTATTAGTGAGAAAGTGAAAGCAATGATTTCAACAAATGAGTTTCATGTGGAGATAAGTTGCAAATTCTGAGGGCATTTTATTGAGAGGTAAAATTATATTGGTGCTAGGTCAGGAATTGTGTGTAATAGTTATGGCTACAGTTAAGAAAGAAATTCTAGATTAAGTCACTCACCAATATGTACCATGCATTTGAGTAACAAAAAGAGGCATTATACCTTGAAAGTGATTAAGATCGAAAAGGTATGAAAAGGGTGATAGCAAAGTATATGTTTAAATGCTTGTTAAATCAACAAGTCACAGACAAGAGCCAAAGAACCAAAAAAAATTTTGCTTAGCCACTCCCTATTTGGGAATGGAAATCGAAGCATATTTTATGGTATAAATTTTATGAAATCTAAGTGGATATGATAGTATATAGGAGATAAAGGATCCAATTAAAAAAAAATTGCCCATTTCCTAACCATCTAAGGTAGGTATCCTCTTGATAGATTAATCAAGTTGTAAGTGATTGGAAGTATATAGTTACGTACAGTGTTGGTATGTGATGATGAAATAGATAAAAGAAAATAACTTGGAGCTAAACTAGTTCTGATAACCTCAAATAAGATTAAAAATATGTGGGTCAAAGTGATAATACCTAAAATCGACAGCAAAGCTAAGTTTGGAAATGAAGGAAGAATTTGGAATTAAAGTTAAAAAATCAAAGAATTTTTACGAATATCATGGAAAGGAATAGTCTATTTTAGACAATGTGACAAGTTAAGCCCACAATATATTAGTCCCTATAAAGTGATTGACAGAGTGGAAACACGAAGAATGGATACGAAGTCAAGATCCATATTTTTTAGATGACTAAATTTGTTTAAAATGAAGATGAAATTTCTATAAGGAGGGGAGAATTTGTAATATCCTAGTTTGATAATTGTACCATGTAATGTGCTATATATGCATTTTATAAAGTATGCTCTATTTATGATGTACTAGAGTCATTTAAGCATTTAAATATATTATTGATGTTTAATATAGATCACGGATAGATTAGAGATGGTTTTGCACTTGATTGAAAAATTTTCGAAAACTCCAGAAACCTACGAAGTGAGTCTGAACAAACTTTAAAAGCCTCAAAATGTACTTTCAGGATTTAGGTGATACTTTTCAATGAAATCCGGATGATTTCTAGATGAATAGTAAATTTGCGTGAATAGTATTTTTGGATGAATAATAAATTCGCTTGAATAGTGATTTTAGGGACCGAACCCCGAAAATTTGAAACATACCCAGAATAGGTATTAGAGTTTAATGACACTAAAGCGGTACGAAATAAGTCCGATCGGATGAATTTCGGAAGTTTTGAAAGTTTAGGGTTAAAATGCCCTTTTCGGAAAATAATGAGTATTGAGGATTTTAAACCCATTCAAAAAAATTTTAAAGCATCCAATCAATAAGTATTGACCCTAATTCGAGTATTTTATGGTCAATTTCATGATAAGACAATTGTGGAATATTTTCAAAATTTAATTTAGTTAGTTGGTGAATTAAATACATTAAAGGGCAATTTGGTCTTTTTTTATTCATTAAAGGGTAACTTGGTCTTTTTAAAAGAAGTTAGTGGAATGATGAGTCATTAGAAGAGAACCAATTAAATGGTGACTAGTGGCATGGGTAAAAGTGTAAATATGAGACATTTTTGGTAAATTTGTAATTGTAATTATAATGGAAATGGGGGCAAAATTGTAATTCAACAAAGCCTTCATCTTATTTAAACGTTGGTGGCTGGCCATTGATGAGAGAAACATAGAGCAAGAAAGAGAAAAGAAAAGAAAATAGAAAGGACAAGAGAGAGATTCAACTATGGCCATGGAGGAGTGATCCAAACCATTTTTCATGCTCTTCAACCTCCAATCAAGCATCTAACAAGATTTCATAGCTATCTAAGTGAAGAGGAAGAAGAAAATAGGTAGGTAAGCTTACTTATCTTGTTGAAGAAAAATTGATTTGTTGGGTTATAGGTTAGATTTGGTTTTGATGGTGTAAATTGCACCCTTTTGATTTAATATTAAGGTTTTATTACATTAGAAGTAATTGGGAGAAGAAAATCAAGAAAACCTAATGTGTGAAGCCTTGGTCAAACTTGGTCAAAGATGAGATCTATTGCCTTAAGTGTTTTATTTTGTCATTTAATGATTTAAGATTAATTAATGACATTAGAAGTTAGTTTAATAATGAAAGAATGAAAGAAAAATCATGGAAATGATTATATGAGTTTTTGGCCAAGGTTAGGGTTTTTAATGTGTTATGATCCAAAATTCTATTTTTGATGTTTTATGATGTTCATAGCACCATTTTGATGCTAATGAAGTAAAGAAATGAAAAATAATTGATATGGAATTAGTTTCGGTTGAAATTTGGCCTAGAGTGCCTGATTTTGTAAAAAATTTGTTAATAAAATTTTGTGGCTTAAATGTGTGTATTAAAATGTCATGGGAGTGAATTTGGATTTGGTTTAATTGTTAGAAATCAAATGAAATTGAATTGGAAGAGTTTAATGTGTAATATGTTAAGTTTACCCTTAAGGGCATTTTTAGTATTAAAATATGGTTATGAAGTAATAACCATGTGAATATGATTAAGGATGTGGAGTGCATGTGGAAAGTAATGAAGTTGACATGGTTTATTATATATTTAATTGAAAAATGTATTAAGAAGTTGAATGTATTGATATTATGTTTTTAGATCGAAAAACGAAGCCAATTGAAGGGTTTCGAAGTGGTGAAAAGGAAACTAGCTAGTTGTGAGTGTATTTTAACTGTTTTATATGACTTAATTCTTTGTAAAAGAATTGATAACATGTTAGTGTTCTTTAAATTGAGTTTATGCAAATGGTTTCATTTGATCATGAAATGAATATTTATACTGAGTTTTATGCAAATGATATTTTATAAGTGAATATTGTTAGCATAAGTGTATGCTTTGGCAATATATGAGTTTTAAATTGAAAGTTAAATTTTATATGATTGGCAGTTACATTGAAATAATTAAATTATGAATTTTCCCAATTATGAATCTTCCCATACTTAATTTAGAAAATAAGATGAGTTGTAAATGTAAGAGTTGCTTTTGCCTATGTACACCTCTAGGCTTTATACATGTTATTATATCGGTATATTTATAATGGTTAACCTATTACGGGTAAGCGATATAGAACTAGCTCCGTAGATAGTGGTTAACCAGTCACTAGTAACCGATGTAGAACTATCTCCGTGACTTGTTACAGGTAAGCGATGCAGAACAAACTCTGTAACTACCGATCAATAGTGGTTAACCTGTTACAGGTAAGTGATGTAGAACCAACTCCGTAAATAGTAGTTAACCAGTTGTGGGTAAGCGATGTAGAACCAGCTCCGTGACTTTATGCCTAGTGTACCGTATGGTAAAGAAACTTGTGGTAGGCTATGTTGAGCAAGGAAAGTCATGAAAATAGTAATGCCGCCACTATTTATGTTAAAAGTGATTTGAGAGGCATCGTACGGTACCAATGCTAATGGATGGCTTATTTTTTAGTATTAAAGTTTTCAAAAGACTTATTGCCACCACTGTTTATTAATTAAGGAAAATGGGAAATGGAAACTTTTATATGATGAGTTTAATTTCGAAATAGCTTTTTTTAAAAATTGAAATTGTGTTTTACAAAATGTTATGTTATTATCAGATTTGATGATACTGAATAAATTGTTATAGAAAATGTTTTACCATGAGCTTTATGATTGTTTGGAATATTGCAATTATATTGTTATGAAAATTTCAATTTTATTGTTAACTAATTATACTCACTGAGCTCGTTTAGCTCACCTATAACACACCACCACCGTAAAGCATATGCTCGAACATCTAGAGGACATTCAAGAATATACCTTATGCAAATGGCATGTTAGAGTAGTCATGTTGGACCCCGAACTTTTCTTGGAATTTTAAATGATTAGTTAAAATTAAAAGAGGAATTTGTGGTGAATTATTTTTATGCACAAAAAAAAGAAAATTCAAGAATGTGAAATGATATAGGGTAGATGAGTTTAGCAAGTTGATGATGAGAGAGTACGTGTGTGTGTTTTTGTTATTGATGTTTATGATTTAATTATGGACTAAAAATTGTTTATGGGTGTTTTGAGTGTAAATGGAATTGAAAAGCAAGAAATGAGTAGTGAAACTGTTAAATTTTAGAGAATTGTAAGTCTGACTTTTTGGGATGAATAGTAGCAGAGTTGACTTTTGAGCTGAAACTTTCATGAATTTTTCTGGCTTGATTTAGGTAGAATTTGATGAAATGATCTTCATGAAAGTTGTAGCTTGTCTTTCAATCTTTCCAATGCTATAAAGTATGCAATTTTTGGATGTGTGAATTGAAAGATGTGAATGTTTGATTTGGATATTGTTTAAGTGAGTTTTATCAGGGCAGAAACTTTGATTGAAAAATTGACCTAGCTAGAGGTTGAAATTGCCTTTAAGTGCTTCATAAAAGTTTTAGATTATGTTTTGATCTTTCCATTGATGTAAAGTATGGAAATTGTGGACCATGGAATGTGGAGTTTTGACTTTTAGAAGTTTCTGTTACTGTTGTGACATGATCATTAGTGGACAGAAACTTTGAAGTGGTTTTTGACTCCCTTAGAGGCCAAATTGATTTTTCTGTCCTTCATGAAAGTTTTGGGTTGCTTTCTGATCTTTGCATTGATATAAAATATGACATGTTTGGACCTTGGAGTTGAAAGATAGAAATTTTAGAAGTTGTGATACTGTTTTTAGGGTGGCATTAAATGGGAGCAGAAACTTTGATTGGGATTTTGACCTCTTTAGAGATGGAATTGGTTTTTGGGTCCTTCATGACAATTGTAGAGCCTGTTTCTATATTTCCAATGATACCGAATTTGAAATTTTTGGAGTTTTGAGTGAAAAGTTATGAATTTTTGAAGTTCAGTAGTTTTGCGAAAGAAAAAGAAAAGAAAAGAAAAGAAAAATCGGAGCCAGATGGCTCGCGACCGCGAGCCATCGCGATCGCGAAATGGCTCATTGAAGAGCTTTAGAGTTAGTTCGCGATTTAGAGCTAGTTCGCGATTGGTAGCCGGCTATTTTTCTCTGAGGCTCACGATCGCGAGCCGGTCGCGACCGCGAGCCGGCTACTATTGCAGTTCTTTTATATATATATGTATATAATTTGAATTTATTCCATTCTTATGCTCCTAACTTTTCCGTCCAACATCCGATTGATCCAATTTTTGAAGCGTTGGATTCCTAAGACATCCCTCTATCTCTCCATACCAATTTATGATTTTTGAGATCAAATTGAAAAAGATTGATTGAATCAAAGTGAGAGGATCAATTATAAGAGTATAAGTTGGATATTTTTAGTAACATGGTTCAGTATTTTGGGGATATCTTGAGCTATAGAGCTCCGATTGAGTTGATTCTTATTCCTAATTAAAATAGAGACATGGGGCTACAAATGTTATGAAGGAATTGAATTTCAATTTAGCCCTTAAAAGTTTCAATTTTTGAATTGAAGTTGGGTTTAGTGTTCAGTCTTGGATTAGTAAGTGCTGAAAGTATTTTGGCTATAACTTCTGCTCTAGTCATCCAAATGAGGTGATTCTTGATTTGGATTAAACTAGAGAAATAGGGCTACAAATGTTCTAAAGGAAGTGAGTTTCAATTTAGTCTTTAAAACTATCAATTTCTGGATGGAAGTAAATTGCTGGAAAATATTTTAGCATAAGAATAGTCCGAAATGTTTGAGGTGTAACTTTTGGAGTAGTAAACTGATGGGTGTCGAATCCACCAAAAATAAATTCCCAAACACCAAACGAAAATAAATTGCGCACAGTGGTAAATGGGGTCGATCCACAGAAAATGGAATAACTGATTCTATTAAAATGCCAAAGAACGAATGAAATTAATTAAAACGGGGGTTTTGGAGTTTTCTACTGGAACTACTAATTAAACTAGTCACTAATAAATTATTAACGCAATTAAAACTGAACAAAATAATAATTACGATTCAACTAGCAAAGAACACAAATAAAATTGATTAACTCAAATAACGACAACTAGCCAGGAAATTCCTAATTATTATGCAGAGACC
>JAOQMK010000008.1:26473398-26484177 GCA_027564415.1 Erythroxylum macrophyllum
TCGAAAGGCCACTTTAGTGACTACATCCTTATCAATACCTCGAAAGGTCCACAAATACAAGAGATACATCCTTATGTCATCCTCACATTCTACATGGGAGTGTCGTGTATGAAAATGTATCACCAATAAATGCGAAAATCGAATGCAGTGTCAAATTATCTCATACAAGTGCTGAAAACATTGTCTTTAAACTTTATTCGAAACTTTTATAACAAAAAAATCATTCAGAGTGGCTATCATGTTGTATCAGACATCGAACCTACCATACAAGACACAAAACCTTAAGCGTCTCCCTTATGTTAGTTCGAAACACAAAAATTTACTCAAAGACAGCATTAAAATGCTTTAAATTCTTTTTCGGAATAAAATCACCAACATAATTAATCTAGAAAAATTGAAAAGATCACTTTATAAATTTTCCTGACCTGAAAAATAACCCAAAATACCTCGAGGCACCTTTACAAAAATTCTGAATTTTTTAAAAAATTTTCCTTTGGTGCTAACGTCAGCAATACTGTAGCGCTGATGTTAGTTTGACATCATTATGATGTCAGCACTGTGCATCAAGTGAGAGTGCGTTCAGTCCCAGACGCCCTACCATATGCATCTGACCCGTGCGCTGCATGAACCATACACGCATCGACGCGCTGGACCATTGTTAGCGTTTGTGGCTCATATGACTATACACACAGACATGCCGATCCTATATGACACACGCACCGACCACGCTTCTGCACCCGCTTTCACAACATGTCGGGACAACTGGTGGGCGAATCTGTCCCGATGTTATCTGTGGGAATGCATGTCGTGTGTAGCACGTGCATCAGAGGCCAAAAAGTTGTGAAGCCAAGTGTTGTCATCTGGTTGGCACGTGCAACACACACGCCTGTCGAACTGCCTCTCCGCTCGCACTGTTCACGAGTTGGGTGGGTGTACAGCACACACCCGACGTTCTCCATCACTGTCGACAGTGAGGACAATTTTCGACAACTCCAAAGACCTTTTTCACACTTTATGGCTAGTTTTTGACCCATTTTTCATAACTAACCTCATGTACACCACTTTCACACATTCATATACGTAAAAAAAGTCAAAAAAATGGATAAAAAACAATCGAAAGCCCTAATGAATGAAAACAAAAAAAGAACTTTATTTTTAACCACTCGATCATGTAACCACTCTAATACTACGTATAACATGTAACATAAACCTTATTAAGTGTCCCGGATCCTACGTGAAACAGAAATAAATGAAGTAAATGCAGAAATACCTGTTTTCAATTCCATCACACTTTCGAGGTGGTTTTCGATGCTGAAACGAGCTCTAATCAACCGAGACCTTCACGCAAACTCCTCACCAGATCATAGTTAACGCCTTTATACAATTTTCTCAATGCGTAAACGCTCTTAACGAATCAGAGATTCCGTATGCTTATGAATGATATGAGCAACTGTAGGAGACTTTAACCTTTATATATAGCTTTTATATCGGGCTTTCCCATAACAAGCTTGATATGGGTACGATCTACACTGATCGAAATCCATTTTTCACCTGGGCTTTCTCCCATGACTTAGATCATTTATTGAGTTACTTTATTATCTTTATCTAGATCAAATTATGTAACTTAACCGATAAATTATTTAAAAACTTAAAAAAATAAATGTTGTCCAACTTTATGGGACATGTAAAAAATATCCAACAACATAGAGTATTTTGAGGTAAATTTGAACGAGAAAACCAAGAAAAGTATTTGTAATAAGCATGTAAGTACATTGCATCAACTAAGATCGTGCTTTAAGGCAATTTGCAATGGTAGAAGTATATCTTTTTATCTTTTTCTTGCTTTGCAATTTCGTTCTTAGAGAACAATGTCAAGAGCTTGTTCACATGACATAAGTTCCCAAACAAACAAGAACGTATCCCAGACTGAAATTTTACATTTGGCTACTACAACCTAGGAACTAAAGGATTCATATTCGTAATAGTGAATCTTTAGAATTCTACTTCAGGAAACAACTCTTCCTTGAGTGAAGGAGCTATCCATTGTATTTGGATGTATGTGATGTCCCAAAGATCGTCACCTTCATTTGGCACCAAAATCTCCTCTTCCTTCATTTTCATGATCATCTTCTTCAGTAAATCTGGAACCACTTGCTGCAATTTGGTTTCACCATATTCACCCAGATCAGCTTTCATGCACGTGTCCATTCTTCTCAACACTCCAAGCCAAAATGTCCTAAACCCTGGACTAGCTGTTATCTGCTTCAGAAACTGCAAGTACACGTCTGTCATGAGCTCCATGGAAATTGTCAGAGTCCCTTCCATGCTTCTCATCTCCTTCTCAGCATTCTCACGTCTCGAGTACTCTAACATCTTTTCATGGAGATCATCAACCATGGCGAACACCACAAGATTAAAACAGCTGATGCAGTTGGCAGGGGGTAGGTCAAGTTCATCAACCAGGATAAAGCTTTTGCAAAGTGACTGTATCGCATGGTTTCTTATCTCTTCTCGTCGAGCTAAGCTGGTTTTCCTGAATGCCTCACATAGTTTCACAAATAGATTGAAGGCAAAATTGGATGAACCAAAAAGTTTGGAGTTATCCTCTGAGGAGGAATTGCTGGCAATGCTTGCTGAACTAAAATTGCTTCCAGGGTCTGAGAATTCTTTGTACCATTGGATCAACAAGTGTACAGAATCTGACAGAAGGTCCAATATAACTAAATTCCTCTCAAGTGGACTATTCTTCAGTGCAACAAATCCAAATGCACAATCCACACAATATGCATAATTTGTTCTTGAAATATGGGTTTTTTCTGACATCAACGTGATCAGAGCCTCAACCCCCTGACTGTACGTTTCTGGATGTCTGCCACTAATGGATAATAAATGGAGGATTGATTTCCATCCAAGGTGAGTTTGCAAATTTGCAGGGAATTCGGTGAGGATCTTGCTCACTGAACTAGTTATGCTCTCGGCACATTTGTCAAGAATTTCCTTATCAAGTTTCCACATTAAGTTAATGGACTTGAAAATCAGCTCCTCTGCTGCTCTATCTGCTCTGAATGTAGAAAGGAGTTCAATACATACCTTGAAAAGCCCGACAATGGCTTTCTCAGCAAATGGAATCGGAGAAAACAAAGGAAACTGAATAACCCCTAGCAAATAATCATGGAATGAAGGCCAAAAGTTCTGAAACCTGTGACTGTTTATCAAGGTGATGGAAACTATCAGATCCCAGCAGAACACAACTGTTTCCTCCTCATCAAGTGGTGTGCTGAATTTTTGGCCTTTCCCGCCAGCTGCAAATATCAAAGAACGTCCAATGTTTAGTAAACCATCATCTGGTATGTTGCTACTACTTCTGAACATGCTACCAATCCTACATTGTTTGATAATTTTCAGATTCTGTTCAAACTCATTCAACCCAAGTGCCACTGAATCTTCCATTGTATCTATTGATAGAAAATGTGAGAAACGACTTATTATGTTAGAACTCTGACGACTGCCAAATCTCGAGTCATGGGTCGGGAAAATCACACCTGATTCGTTTCTCATGTTTTCAGAGTTATCAAATGGAGAATTACAATTGCTATCAAATTCAAGCACAGATTGGGGAAGGAGCTTAAGCCTTTTGAGTTTCAGCAAACAGTCCACAACATACCGCCAACTACCTCTAATGGAATCTGTGAAACTGTTTGCTATGGTGAAAACTGCTAGAGTAGCCATTCTTGGCTTCAAATCATGGCTGAAGGTGAACAATGTTTCTTCTGAGGAGGCATATGGATTTAACAAAGTGGTGAATTTTGAGAATAACGCAATGAGTTCATCAAGAGTATCATGTAGACCATATTGAGCTATCCTAGCTGCTGATATGAGCCCTTCTATGCACTCATGGAACACTTCATCTTCATCCGCATGCTCAAAGAAGGCGAAAAGAGCTGCTACTGATGGACCAGCAATGCGAGCAAACATATCTCGCCCTATTCGACGGTCAAACTTACAGAGGATCAAGGGCTGAACAATTTTGGATCGATTAATCAGTTCCACCCATCTTCCTGGGTTCATCTCAACTGGACCTGATTGACCAAAAAGTGTGATTGGATTGGTTGCAATCGAGTGGAAAAGCTCAGAGAGATACTCTCTAGGAAGATCTTGCCCTGCATTGATTGCCCTATTGTTCCTGATAAATTCCTCCTCTGTCATCTTTTTCTTAACTTGAGGATTGTGCAGGTCCGTATTAAGCATAATAAGAGAGTAACAAAGGATGAAAACTGCATCTTTGCTTGCAAAGATGTCTGAAGATTGGTGTTCATGAAATTGCTCGGAGAAAGCTTCCAGGATCCTCTGGATTTTTTGGGACTCCCCTGGCAACCTGAAGGTTGAAAGATACGTACGGAGGGCAGTGTCAAGAATCATGCCGGTAAATTCAAACGTTTCTGTGAATTCCTTAAGAACTCGAATGTGAAACTCGTCAGGGTCACCAAGAAAATCACCAATCGTATTCTTGTCAAGCCCAGGTGTGTAGCGGAAGAAGATGGACAAGGCTTTTGGGTCTGGAGGGTCAGAGACCAATTGACAATATTTCATATACTCCAAACCTTTCTTTTCGTCTGCATTAAAATGGTTCCCAGCAAGTACTAGCTTCCTTTTTTGCGCTTTCCTCACTCTCAGGTATTCTACCCAAGTGTCAAAGTCATCTTTCGGAATGTCTTCCCAGAAAGGTCTGTATTCAGTAATTTCAACAGGGTATGGTCCAGAAGGACTAGAGTCACCTTCCTTGTCAATGTTATCCGCAATGTTATGTATCAGGATCAACAACCCTTCAAAGGCTTGGACTTGTATAGCAGTCAAGGAACTTGCTCCAGGAAATGAGAGCTTGCATAGCAATTTCCCTATTTCCTCAAATATATTTCGGAAGGTGGGATCAGAATCATAGTTCACATACGCTTCTACTGGGAATGTCGGTTGTCTGCAAAAACTTATAATCCCTTCGACTGCAACTTCTTGGAGTTGAATTGAGGGCGTAGAAGTTGCAATTCTCAACAACACAAACCCAAAAAATGCTTCTAGTTGGAGACGAATAAACCTGCAACCACAGAGACATCCTGCTTTGTTTAGGATTTCTAAGATAATGAAAAATAAAACTAGAATATCATGCACTATAGAGTTATCGAATATCAAAATTCCAACCTACGAAGAAAGTGATAGGTATTCAGAACAGTACTGCAAATCATGGATAGCACATGTGGACTTGAGCATGTCCCGTAGTGAATCAAATGGTGAAACAAATCATCTTGGATCATTCTTAAAAGCTTTGGATGCTCTCCGATGGAATCTCCACTCAACTCTATTGCAGAATTTATCAAGACTAAGGCAAAAAGCTGAACATTCTCATCAACCGTATGATAAGTATACCCTTCTGTCTCCACAACTTCCATCACGTTAAGCAACGAACAAAGGAAGTGAAAAATATCAACTGCACTACGAACACCATACCCGGAATCAAAATCACTACTCGTATCCACATCTTCAGTATCAGACTCTGATTCCTCGCCAGGTTTTACCTCGACATCTGGCAACCTCGAATATATAATCTGTATCAACTCATGCATTGTGTATCTAGCATTTCGTTGAAGTAAATCCCCCCTACTTGCAGATTGTTGAACAACTTGGAAACACGAATTGACAATAGTACAAACAGCATGATCTGCAAGCAAAACTGAAGCCTCATGTTTCATGATACCTGTCAAAACCTGCAGAATTGTCATCATCACAGCGTCTTCAGATACTGAATCCGTTTTCTCCAGGCTACAACCGGTAATCCCAGTTACGACTGAATTGATAGCATCTCTAGCTCCAGGTGTTTTCACGTCAAAGATTTTGTGATTGAGTATTTTAAGGATGGCTGAGAGGGCAACACCCGTGGCTTTAGCAGGAACATCATCACTTTGTATCACATCAAGGAACGGGCAGATATATATGGAAGGGTCTATGCTACGCCATTCTTGCTGAGGATTGAAAATGAGAGCACGTAGAGATTTCAAGGCTTGAATTGTAGGGGTGTCGTAGCTCTCTTCTTGAGAAAGAAAAGGAGCAGCGGAATCCGAGGGACGACGGAGTACAGCGACTATGGCGCTGACTTCGGTGTTCAACATGCAAGAGATGCCTAGTTCCTTTCTTCTCTTTTTATCTAGACCCGGAGACAACATGTTCTTGTCTTCCTCTCCTTCCATAATTTTGCTCCCCACAAAACGTAGAAGTTGTAAGCATATGGAGTCGTTGTTTATGCGGAATGCTATCGCATCGGTGATGAACATGTGCTGGCATTGGATTCAGACTTCTGGGAATGCAAAACTGTAATCTCAAAACAAAACCAAGATATGTAGCCATAATTAATTGTTTTTGTTTAATTTGATTCCTTATTTTTGGCTTGGATTGATTGACATTTTGAAGATGTCAACTTTGCTGTAATTATATTGAAATAAAAATGCTTCATTCTATTAGCTATGAACAGGGAAAGTGATCTCACCAGAAGTGCATTGTAGGAAGATAAAGCTGCCTTTTCTCATTTTCATACTATTGCTCCATATGATAACGTAATTTCAAGAGTTTCAGATCGTAATTCTTAAATTCTGCCGCAACCTGGCCTGTTTAGAGAAGCAAGTCTCCTTGTAATGAAGCTACAACATATATGTCAATTCACCTTGCAAGTTTATGCTGGCTTATCACATTGTATACGATAGAAGATGGAAAGATAGGATGGCGTGGCAATGGTCCTTGAAAAGGATTAGGATTAGAGGCGGGGAATAAATTTCGGCTCTCTCATCTCAATCTCTCTGTAATTTACTAGTGGCGGTTGTTGGACCACTACTGTGGCTATATTCTTATATCCTTTTTCATATTCATATACAAATACCTCGAAACTTGGTACACCAAAGACTATTGTTTTGTCTTCCACCTATCCTTAAAAAGTTGTCCAAACCAGAAATCAGAATTGACATCCAACTTTAACCAGCTAATTTGTGTTTAAGATTTATGGACGAGATAGAGGTAGAGGATGATGCCAGGTACCCAACAAAACCTCACCCTCTGAATCGCTCCAGAAACTTACCCTCATATCCTCATCCGCTCGCCACCCACTACAACCACCGTGATTACGAAGACGACTCGGATGACCCAGATGACATCCTTGACAACACCAACAACCATGGGGTCTATCCTCGTGTTTCTGAACAGAAGCAAGATTTTGAGAGGTACCCAAAACGCCAAAAGCTGAAAAGCTCGGCCTCAAATTATGAGTTTGCCCCCAGAAGCGGTAGATTCTCTTCTCAAGGCGATGGGAATTTTGCGCCCGATTGGGGCGAGCACGACAAATTTGTGTTGCTTGAGGTGTGGGGAGAGAGGTTCTTGCAATTGGGTAGGAGCAGCTTGAGATCCGAGGACTGGGCTGAGGTTGCAGAGAAAGTGTCGCAAGTGTCGAAGACTCTTAGAACAGAAGTTCAGTGTAGGCAAATGATGGATGGTTTGAGGAGAAAATATAGAAAGGAGAAGGGAAAAGGGTTTCACTGTAGCAAGTGGACCTTTTTCAAGAAGATGGATATGCTAATGAAGCAAGAGCTTGGAGTAGGTGGAGGGGTTACTTTAGCTTGTGGATTAGATTCTGGGGAATTCGTGTTCATGGACACCAGGGTGTATTTGGAGCATGCAAATGGCAATGATGAGATGAGAGACAGTCCATGCGAATCAGAGGAGGAAACTGGGGACAAGGATGTTGGGCAGAGATTTGGTGCAAACGAAGGCGTAAAGGGGTTGAGAGTGTTGGCTGACTCTGTGCAGAAGTTTGGAGAAATATATGAGAAGATAGAGAACAGTAAGAGAGACCAGATGATGGAATTGGAGAGGATGAGAGTAGATTTTCAGAGGGATTTGGAGTTGCAGAAAAAGCAGATTTTGGAGCGGGCTCAGGAAGAGATTGCAAAAATAAGGGAAGGGGATGATGAAAATGACGATGATGAGGAGGAGAATATTGATGGGGAAGATGATTCAGGAGAGAATATCAGCGAATGACAAAGGTAGACTTTTGCTTGTTGCATTCTATAACCACAGTTCTCTGTTGGGTTTTGGATGGTTTGTTTACTTTTTTCTTTTATAATATCTTCATTCCTTGTCTGGCTCAAGTATTCGTTGTTTGCTTGCTGTTATTTTGATGAATTAATGCAATCGAGATATATGCCAAGCAGATTTCACAGTCATTAGTGTTTTCTTTAAAACTATAAATGAAATTAACAAATTTGGTAACTCCTGAAGTTTTGACAAGTCATACAAAGACCTATGTGCATTTTACTGCCTCTTCAAATGTAAGGCATTGTCATTTTGATTTTTCATTCGCTATCTTGCTTCCCCTTCTGTGCTCACTCTTTGGCTGGCATTCTTGAAATGAAATCAGGAGTTATAACTTTGAGTTTTGATCTGAGTTTAATTACAAGAAGCTGTGAATCATTACAGCGTTAAAGTTAATTGCATCACTTGAAAGCTTAGTTAAGCTCTTGACATTGAGCTTTTGGTAGGCACCATCCCATTTCAGGATATATTTATCCTCTTGATCTCTTAGTTTGACTTGTTTGTATTAACATTTAACTATGCTTCTCTTTCTCTGTTATTTGTAAATTTTTCTTTCTGTTGAACCCAACGATCAACATACAGATTCATTGTTGATGATGCTACTAATATCTTCTGTTATAATTTTCAAGAAGCTTGTGCAAACAGAAAGACATCAGTATTGACACTTCCCACAAGTAGGTGTCCATATACACTCTAAAGAGTGTTGTCACTCTGAAGAAAACATTACTTAGTTCTAGTTAATGGTTATGTGTCCAGAATTAGTACGTTATTTGAAACAAACTGTGAGACAGAACCCCTTCTAGAACTGCTTGTCATGTACTTGGATGAGTTAGCATGATAAAGTGTTCTGAAATGAGCAAATTGGACATTAATGATATTGTTCCTTCTGGTTTGTATTAGAAACTATTCATATAATTAGATATTGTTTAACTAGTTACATTCCAGTCTCCACAGTCCACATATCATTGCATGAAGCTAGGCCTTTTCTTTTTCTCCCTGATGCATTAGAATACTTGGTGTTTGTAAGACTCGCCAGAGGTAGTGTTACAGAAATCAGTATCATATGCAAAAACAAGGATTTGTGCAACGTTTCATTTGCTATGTGGTCTGAAACTTGCTTATTGCTATACTTAGCTGCTTTGTTTCTTTTATTCTTCAAAAATCAATAGCAGGTAGAAAGATAAAGGTTGTTAACAGCTGGATGTTTTCATGTTCTTGCTATTTAGACTTGACGAATGTCTTACATGATAAAATTGAAGGGTTTATCTGTAGTCTACTCTTTGACAAATCAGACTTCAAATCATTGAATTCATTTAGGAGCATTTTTTACCATCTTGCATGTTTTGTACTTTTATCGGTTTTATTAATCAGTTGGTCCCTCTGTTTGGTTAAGAGATTAATTGTATTACCTTAGCTTGAAGTTATTTATTCACTCTTATGATCTGCACACATCTCATATAGCTTGAATCCTTTTGTACTCTTTTCAGACAGATCCTTCTGGTTTGCATTTGAAGTTTTGATGAACATGATGACATCTTATCCTGATATGGGAATGCAGTATGCTTAAATGCAATGGTATGTCACTATATGTGATTGGAGTATTGATGGCTTCATCCTTGGCAGCCCTAGTCCCCAAACCGCTTCACCTTCCCCTTTCCTGATCTCTTTCCACTCGTAATAAAATGACAACTTTTAATTTGACCATAACAATTGTTTTTTCATCTGCTATATTTCTCATTAGTTTCCGCATTAAACAGCTACTGTTAACCTCTGAATCTGTTGGTTTTTGGTTATTTCAAGCATCCTATATGTGAACTGGAAAAAGTTAAAAAGGGAATTCAATGCTCACTTCTTGCTTTAGACGAAGAACGATGTCTAACCTCATGCGGTTGGAGCAAATGCCCAAAACACCAAGAAATTTGGTGGTTGGTGACTGATTTCCCCCTTAACACTGTTCATTTTTGTTTTTTTTAACATACTAATAACTAATGCATGCTTTCAGTGCCTAGTAAGTAATATGGTAGCCCTTGTATCCCTAGAATAGCCTAGGAGCCTTGTGGCATGGCAAAAGGAAACAATAAACTTAGGATGGCTTATTGTTTAGTAAGTAATAATGTTCTGTTTAGTGTGGTCAGAGAAGCTCCCTGTTATTCCAAGAATGTTGTCCGAAGAAGCTTGATCCAAGCCAGGCGACTAACTATATTATGTCATCCTAGAAGCTGATTATTATGCTTCTTCTTGTCATTTTTATTGTTGATGTTATTGTCGGTGTTGTGAATGGTAAGTACGTAAAGAACTGATGAAGAAGTGAGGGAGATGAGGAGAGGAAGATAAATCAATTTGATAGAAACAATGCAACTGAAATATCTAAGTCCAATGGTTTACTACGACTATTTCCAAGTCAGGCTTTTTTTTTCCCCCTCGCTGATAGTAACGTCCTCAAATCCTCTGTACCCTTTACTCTGTACTTACACTGTGCCTATTGTATCTGAGTCATCCATTTATATGGGATCATATAAAATCAGCTGCAATGCTTAACTATTCACAGAGACCAATAATGTGGAGGGCCAGAACAATTTATTCTAATTTCAGTAGCACTAGTTATTGTCGGGACATGATCTTCTGTACCCTTACTTTGTATCTACTCTGTGACCA
>JAOQMK010000008.1:26517928-26534653 GCA_027564415.1 Erythroxylum macrophyllum
TGTCATTTTCCAGTCAAACTCCTTGTGGCCAATTTCAGCATCCAATTCATATAGTTCATAAAATGTTCCCTACATTTTACCATAAGTCATTGACAGGACATGGAAGCAACTCAAAGACCCACAAATCAAGATATGTTCAAGATTCCCTGGATAAGCTTTGGATGAGAACTGAGTTAAAGTAGAAAATGAATCGCTTGAAAACTCATCTAGAATAAGCTACTAATGTTTACTAATCGGGATGCTAGCCTTCAAAGTCACTTAACCTAAATCTTGTAGTCCCCCAGTTAGCGGACTGAGATGGGAAAATTTGGATTCAATTGTCAACTATCATGTTACCTTTTAAGTGCAATTATCTAATAGGAAAAACAGAAAATTTGAAGAAAAATATGAAAATAGATGGTGGGGCAGCAGAAACTGAGGTAGCATTAACTAACCACTTTAAAGAAGAGTAGAACATCCATGTATTGTGATTTGCAACTCCAGTATTGTTTTTGAGATGCTGACATCTTCTTCAACGCATCAGGTGGTATATAAAGCGTCCTCTTGTCATATAGGGGGTCATTGGGCCTCCTTCCATTAGCATCCCTAATTCTTGAAGGGTCAAGCCACTCAAACTTGCTAGTTGGGTCATTTATTTCAGAATGATTATTGCTTAGAGATCTAGAATCCTGAAGCAATTTCAATCTTTTGCTAGTAATTGGGGAGCAAGAATCAGTTTTATCCGCAGACTGGTGAGCATCCTCTTGAACCCGCTTCAAACGAGGAACAAGAGGTCGCGTACCTGGTGTGTCTGGTCCAACAACATCATCCTTGGCTTCATGTTTTATAAGGCTTTCATGATCACTAAGGCTATTGGAAATGCATTTTTTGTCCTTATCAGGGCGCAGAGCAGGCACTTCTTTTTTTTGCAATCCATCAGTAGAATAGTCATGAGCCTGGTTCCTGCAACAACTTCAGAGAATATGAACAACTATAAGAATACTACAGAAAACAGGACAACAGCTTTTAAAAAAATGTTATCCAAGTAAGAGTGCTATTGAGAACCAAAAGCATACTCGCCGACCGAATACTCGAGAGACATGCAGGAACAACGGTTATAACATTTCAAAGAAGCTTATTGACGTTGGTTTTCTTTCAAGTTTGAACTGGACTCAACACTTCAAAATATGAGATGCACCTTAGAAATTTTTGCAATGACTGAATCCAAAAGTCATATTGAGCAAAATCATTATATAAGAAAAGGAAACCCTGAACGACAATCCAAAAAAGTAAGGCTACAAAAAAAAGAACAATAAGTCCCTAAATCAAAAAAAAAACAGAAGAGGTGGATGTCTCACCTATCATGGAGCTGTTCTGCGACGTCGACCTTCCCGAACTTGTGCAATATGCTCGAGAAAAGTGAGGAACCACCAGAGTTCTCGCCCCTCGTGAAGTTCTCCGGGAAAACCTGACGAGGCACTTTCTCCGGAGGAGTATCTGTTCCTCTTATTTCCAGAGATGAATCCACTAAACAACCGCTCGGCGGTTGAATCGAACGGCTGCTGTTGTCATTGCGATGCTTCCACGGGACTTGACGCTCATCGAGAATGTTTCCAGCGTCTGAGTTGCATTCCGCCGGCGAGGGCTTTTGGAAGAAGGAATGTATCGATCTCTGTCGTTTCATTTGCAAACAGAGAGAGAGAGAGAGAGAGAGAGAGAGACAGGGAGTGAAATTTTTGTACGCTAATAAGGTATAAGCTTGGCGCCAAATTCTAATCGTATATCACAGCCATTCTCAGGGTTTACGGTCCCCAATTCTTAATCTGGACCGTACAACGTTTTCCTTTTATCAGACGTGTACAATGCTTTACCCAAAACTAGCTTTAGAGTGACTTAAGTGAACTCATAAATGTTGTTTTAGAAAGGACATAAGTTCACCTAGTAAGTGTTTGATGTATGTGTATTGTATTTTGGTTAGATATCGACTGATATGATAGCAAAGTAGTATAAATTTTTTTATGGTTTAGGCGTAAATAAGTTTAATAGGTGTCCATATATGAAATAACCTATGGATATGGCATATACTTGATATCATAGATAAAGACCCTGACTTGAGCTTATTAATGCAATAATATGAGCTATTTTGCATAGAAAAATTAGCCCATTTTTATTACTAATGCTCTTAAAGGTCTTGATATGACTTGTTTAATCTTAAATTGGTGAAGAAATTTCTTATCAGTAAAGACTTGGAAGGAAAATGTGATGTTCATATAAGAAATTAAAAAGTTTGAACACCTTGCCATTAGAAGAGCTAATTGGATTACTTACTTAGAGATGGAGATAAATGAATTGCATAAAGATAATTAGCTTAAATAATAAGGAGTTTATATAAAAAAAATCCATAAGAATTCCAAAAGAAATAATGTAATTATGTTTAAATAAATTGAAACAACCATCACCAAATTTAAAAATAAACCCACTTTCATTAAGTTTAGAAACAACAATTACGTTTCTATAAACTAAAGGTAAAAGGAGAGTTTTTATTGTTATACAATAAGTCCATATGCCTTCAATTAGGACCTTATTTACGGTTTTCAAAGAATAGAAAGCTCTCAATTGGATTCATACTTTGGATTATAAGGAATCCTTATATCACTTTGGAAACTTAAGTAGTAGCTCCAAAATCAAGCCATCAAATATTAAGAGGAACTTTAGTTAAGTTTAATTTGGAAAAATACAAAAAAGGTTAGATGTACCTTTCTTTTTGAACAAAGGCTTACGTTTCAAACAATCTTTTTGATAGTGTCCTTCTTTCTTGCAAAAATGGCATTTAGCAACAACCTGTGTCACTTTAGTTGGCACTTTCTTTTAAAGTTTCTTGGCCTTTGTCATATGGATCTTGCTAGCTCTTTGACCCAAAAGGTTAATATAATGAACTCCTAGATTCTTTAGACTTGTTTCCTCCTAAATGAGCATGTTAGACAATTCAACATTCTAACTATCCTTTATAGTGTTATAGTTAATTCGAAAAGGTCTATACTTAAGAGGTAACAAGTTTATAATGGATTGTACTAAGAAGGAGTCAAGAACTATCATACCCAGGGTCTTTAGTTTGCTATAATATTTGTCATCTTGAGGATAGATTCCTATAAGATCTACGACCCATCAAGCTTTATAATCATGAGCTTAGTTGTTAGTGTACCAGTGAAAGACTTATTTGTAGAATGGAAATGTTTTCCACAAGTTTAAGGTTCTCCTAAACATTCAAGACATGTCACAGATACAATATCTGACTATCCTATAAGGCCCCAAATTGCACCCTAATTGGAATATTACATGTTCATGAAAGTACATGTATGATAAGTGTTAAAAATTATGAGATGATTGAGAATTGCATTTGACTTGAATTTTGGTTTTAATGGATCCTACTTAGTGAATTGGAATCAATTGATACCATTAGAGAATTGAGGTATTAAAATGTACATTTAGACTAGAAAAATTATCGAGTGGCCAGATAAGTTGGTACATAAAAATTGGAATGACTAAGCCTACGAGTTAGTGACATTTGGCATAGTTG
Organism: Erythroxylum macrophyllum; assembly: GCA_027564415.1. Lineage (NCBI taxonomy): Eukaryota > Viridiplantae > Streptophyta > Magnoliopsida > Malpighiales > Erythroxylaceae > Erythroxylum > Erythroxylum macrophyllum. The sequence continues at coordinate 26,521,485 of JAOQMK010000008.1, forward strand.
ATGCATTGACAAATGGCATAGTTAGTAAATTAACAAGTGGCAGCAATAAGTGAGAAACAAATGGCTTAATATATTGTTGATATTTGGCAGCTTCAATGCGGGACAAATGAAGAACATGCATAATGACACATGTTGTTACAATTTGATGACACCTAGCAATGGAAGAGACAAGTTTCTACTGGAGTAACTGTTTTGCTCATTCTTCACTATCTTGTACTCTCTCCACCGAAACTCTCTCATTTCCTCTCAACTTCTAAAGTTTTTAGGATCATTTTCTCTTGGAATCCTTGTAAGTTACTGCATCAAAAAAGCTATTTTATACTATCTTTTATGTTGTTATCATCTTAATGTGAAGATCATCTTACATCTACCTATATTTTGGAAGTGTTTTGGTTGCATGAAGGGTTGGTTTTGTTAGTTATTTGAAGAAGGAACTTGCAGGTAATTAGGTAAGAGATTACTAAACTTGATAGCATGTAGTATTACAAGTTTTATGATAACTGAATTGGTTTGAAATATGTGTTAAGATGATGATAAATGAATGCTGCAAAAATGATCTTTGTATGAAAAATTTTGGTTTAGTTTTGATGTGTGAAGGATATTAATTTGTAAGTTACTTAATGAATGATTTTTTTAATTAGTTTGGACATGAGTTTGATGAGGTATTGAAGCATGAATAAGGTAGAATTGAAGTGGAATTGATGGACTTTGGTGAAGATGTATCGAATGGAAGTAAAGAAGTCAAGTTCTGGAAACAATTTAGAGGCGGTCGGTGAGTGAACCTTCAGTTCACTCATCCCACGATCGTTTGGTCTATAAGGTTTATTCCTATGATCGTGAGAAGTACTTAGGAAGTGGAAAATGTTGTTTTTAGACAATTATTGGACTATATGAGGTTAAGGTACTTAATAATGGTTTAAATGGACTTAATTGATTTTGAAAATGAACCTAGTTTGATGTGGAATAAGTTCATTAAAGGTTGTATAAGATTTGGATTTTTAATTGAAGTAATAACTTAAAGAAGGTGCTATTAGATAACAAAGTATCTAATTTGGAACTTATAGGTTGTTAAAGGAATGAAGTTTATTTAAGAATGTTAATATGTTTTAAATAACAAAAGTAACGTGTTAGTTATGAATGTTTGTGAATTGGGAACTTGAGTAATTATATGTATTATGTAATGACTTAATATTTTATTGATATATTGATGTAAATGCTTATGTTCTTAAGGTATATTGAGTTTTTTCAAGTGAGAATGAATGTGTTCAATTTGAGCATAAGAAGGTGAATTCATACTTATGCATTATTTCACTATTACGTGATTGTGATATTCTAATAATTCCGAACCATCAAATGTCCGAGGAGTTTGATAATTAGGATTGTATTGGAAGTTCTTTCTAATTATATGAATATACATAATGTGTGATGACTCAATACATTTATTGATGCTTTAATGCATATGTTTGTATTTATAAGGCATGTTAAGTTTGATCAAATGAATAAGGTCATATGTTATGCACTACATCATTTACATGAAATTCTGAAATTTGAAATAGTTTTTTTTAAAACTGTTAAGTCCTAGTTGTAAGTAAATAGGCATGCCTAGAAGGATCTGCAGCTGCCCCTGTAACTAGAAACTAAGATGTCTTCTATAACCAGACATTGAGGTGTCTTCTGTGCTAGACAGTATGGTGTCTTCTGATTTTAGACACTTATGTGTCTTCTGTTTCAGAGACTTAAGTCTCTTCTATTTCAGATACCAATCATGGTATCTTCTATTCTGGTCCCGTTATCCACTTCTGTAAAAAAAGATTAGCAGTTTAACTTGTTTTGTATTCTGATACATTCAGTTTTGATATAAGCAAATTTTGTTCTGATAAAAGATAAGCTCTGATTTGATACAAAACAAGTTTCGTTATGACATAAGTCATACTTTGATTTGAAAGGATTATATCATATTTTGGTATTCAATTCTGATACTTGTATATTCTGTTATGATATTTATAAGTTTTGTTCTGATGCAAGAATGTTCTGTATTGATTGATGAATCATATTCTATTCTGAGACATAATGTCTGGATTACTCTGTCTTATGATCTTTACATATGAATGTTAGACGATTATTAGAAACAGTTGCCATTATGCATTATGTTTAGTTATTCCCCACTAAGTTGTATGCTTAGCACGGTGATTTTGCCTCCGTGTAGGTTTTGATAAGAAGGTTTGAGACTGGGACAAAGACAACCGAAGATGCCAAGAAGAATATGTTATGGTTTGGAAGTTGTTTTGTTTAAGTTTTTGAGTTGTATCTGACAATATGAGACAGGTTGTATTTTGTTTAATGGTTTTTAATAACCTTATTACAGGATGGATTATGTTTAAGGCATGTATGTTGATAAGTTCATTATAAATGATGTATATTATGTTTTGTTTACTACAACATTTAATGATATGTAATGTATGTTTGCTTGAGTTTCTTGAAATACATGTAAGGAATGTTTGGTATGTTTTGAATTGTTTCAATTCTATTTTGTGTAGCATCTACATATCCTTCTAAGGGGTATGTGGGTGTTGCATCATTTGGTATCAAAACATGGTTTAGGCAATTTTGATTTAACCAGCTCTTAGCTATTGCTTATACTTGAATGTAAGAGTTGTATTTGGCCTAACGCAGATTGTCCCATATTTTGGTCATAGAATTAAATATGGAAAGATCTCATGAAGCCGTTGACAAGGTTGCTGAGAGTAACAATCCTAAGCGATCTCGTCCATGTATATTGGAACCCTCAGGGGTGAATCGAGATGATATACCACCACCTCCACCTCCAACTTAGAGGAGGCTTTGGTTAAGTTGTCGCAAGATATGATGACTTTGCTACACCGTATGACTACACCCAAAGCTCTGATTAATCAGCTGCAGAATTATGGAGCTGAGAAATTTACTGGAACATCTCTGGAGGAGTCTAAAAGGATGGAATTCTAGTTGGAAAAGGTGAAAAGGGTATTATATGAAATTAGTTGTCCAACAGATCAGATGGTGCACTGCGTTGTCTCTCTTCTTCAGGGAGCAGCCTATATGTTGGCCCCCGAAATTTTTATTATTATTATTAGGCATGTTTTAAATCAATGTTGAGGTTTTCGAGATTAATTAGCATGTTAATGCGGGTAAGATGATATGACATAAGTTAAGGGAACTGAAGTATTAAAGTTGTAAGTGTGTGTAAGGGCAAATTTGGCAAGTCACATAGGTTTAGAAACCTTAAGGCTTTGAAGGAAGGGCAAAATGGACATTGTAAAATTATTAAGGGTAAAAAGGAGGAGAAGAAGGATTGGCTTGCATGGAAGAAGCCAAAACCGTGAATGGGAAAAGAGAGAAGAGAGGTTTCGGTGGTTGAGAGAGAAAGAAGAGAAAGAAGAGAGTGATGCTAGGTTTTGATTTTTCTTAGCCTTAAAGAGTGATTTTGGGGTTATGCAAGAAGGGAAAAAGTTAGAGGAAAACTAAAGCCTTATTTTGAACTAAATACCTCTTCATTTGGTGAAGGTTTAAGGTAAGGAAATTTTAATGCTTTGGATTTTAGAAGTGTTTTGGTTCATAAAGCTTAGGAAATGCACGGGTTTAGGTATTTTTAGAATCAATTTTAGTGATTGTGCCGTAAAGGATTTTCAATTGAAAACCCATCTAAACTTAGGATTTTTTTTTGTCTATGAAAATGGAATTAAGAAAGACAAGAAGAGCAAGAGGAAAGACATCCCTAAGCAAGCATATAAGCAAGAAATTTCAAGGTAGGTTTCACTTTTATAACTAAGTAATAAGCCATCAAAGTTCTTTCAAGAAGTGAGTAAGTGATTTTTTTCAGCTACCTCATTCATGTGCCTTTATTACCTTGTAAATGTTGTAAGATGGTTCTATATGATTGCTGCATAAATTGTATTCGTGATTGATAAAAAAGCTTTTGAAAATGGTTCTTTTGAAAAAGATGCATGTTTATGAAACCATATTTCGAAAGTGGTTTTCAAGATATAGCAAGCATATGAAAAATCATGTTTTCGAAAATGTGCCAATTTAGGCAACAAGTTTGCAAGATTTCAAAATATATGTGTTTATGTGGGTTTGGGGTAATCCCTCAAGAATCGTCATGTGCACGTTGACTAAGTATAGGCTTCTCCCTCCTGCCCGCTAGTGGCACGGAGCTCCTTCATGAACTCCCTCCAGTTTACGGCTACACAAGACTATAATATGGGAATGTGTAGTGCGTCATATTTTTGGACTTACCCGAACCATTTGATATGTTTATGTGTTCATGATAAGTTGAGAAAAGTGATGCATTCATAATGTGCGTACACATGAATTTCTGCATTGAAAGTGGTTTATAAAAGATTTTTGCTTGTTACCAATTATAAAATTTGTTACCCACAAGCTTTAAGCTCACCCCCCATTTTTCCTCCCCATAAGCAGATGATGAGCAAGAGATCGAGTAGTCAGTAGCCAAGACATCACTCCACTTTTGAAATATTTTGTATTTAAAGAAAATTCTGTAAAGCAAGGCTTTAGTTGCATTTTGAGAAACTCGGGATTTACGTAATTTTTTTATTTTGGGAATTTTGAGACCTTAATGTAATTGCGGCTTGAAATTCCCTCTAAAGCTTTGTAAAAGAGCTCTTACCTTTTTTATGTTCATGGAATAAGATTTGCTTTTGGCTCATGATTTTCTTTCAAGTTAATACATTTCATAGTTTAGTTGCATAAGGCAAAGGTTAGTGTTCGGACTCTAGGGAAAGATATGTATTAATCTAAGTAGAAATAGACAAATGTGCCTTCTGGAAAGTTGTAGGTCTTTCCCTTAGCTTTCCAATGGTATATAGTAGGAAACCTTCAACCCAGATGTTCAAAAGTTAGGGTCCTTAGAAGAGGAATTGCTTAGGAGTATCAAGTGATATCGTCTGTAAAGACATATCATCTGTGATGACATCACATCGTCTGTGATGACGTCATATAGTTTGTAAGTATGTATCGTCTGTGATGACGTCATATCGTTTGTAAGGATGCATCGTTTGTAAAGTTGTATCGTCTGTAAGGATGCTTCGTCTTAAGCGTTGCATCGTCTTAAGTTGATTTTGCTTCATCTTAAGTTGACTCCACATTCGTCTTAAGTGTTGCATCATCTTAACGTCTTAAGTTGACTTTGCTTTGTCTTAAGTTGACTCTGCATTCGTCTTAAGCGTTGCATCGTCTTAAGTTGACTTTTCTTCGTCTTAAGTTGACCGCATTCGTCTGCCTCCGCATTCGTCTGCTTCTCGCATTTGTCTGCCTCTTGCTATCGACTGCTTCCGCATTCATCTGCTTTCCACATTCGTCTGCTTCTTATTTCGTCTACCTTTCTGATTTGTCTGCTTTTGCTTAGTCTGTCTTCTTGTTATCGTCTGCTCCATATTTAACCCTTTAGACAATAGAATCTGTCTTCGATATCTGCATGAAAGTTGTGAATCTCGAAGTCTTCTATCAAGGCATCCTAAGATTATCCTAATCTGCTATCTCTAGGGACAATTATGCTAATTTCCCCAAGACAGGGGCAATATGATTAATGATTTAGACATACTCAAATCTTTTAGCCATAACTCCATCATCCGACCTCCAAATAAGGTGATTCTTGGAACGATAGATTCCTAATGCCTTTTTCTATCCCTCTGTAAAAAAAATTTGGCCAATAAGAGTTTGTCGAAATAACCCTACAAGTCAGTAGCCATAACTTTGCCATGAGATCTCCAAATGTGTTAATTCTTGTGTCTAAATAAACTAGAGACATAGAGCCTCATACGTTTCGAACAAGTAGAATTGAAATTCAAATTTGGGCTTTTCCCAAATTCGGTTCAGAAATAGGAACAATGTATAGTTTTAATGTTTGTCCTAGTGGGGGCACGTTACCCTTGTGGGATACGCAATCAGATGTTACTTAAGACGTCGGACCCGTTATTCACGAGGGCGGGGTGTCCAACACTATGAGTGGTGGAAGTTTGTTTTAAGGAATTCTCAATTACGGGAGCTTCTGACTTGGGATTTCTTTTCCCAAGAGTTTAAAGTCAAGTATGTAACGGAGCATAAAGAAAGGAGAAATGGAAGTAGTTCCTGAACCTAAAGTAGAGAAACCTGTCTATTGTTAAGTACGATAGAGAGTTTAATCGACTCAGCAAGTAGGCACCTGAATTCGTACTTACTAAAGAGTTCTGGTGTCATCAGTTTGAGGATGGTTTGAATGACTCATTTAAAGAGCATGTGACAGGATTTACTCTTTTGCAGGAAGTAACCTATCATCAATTGGTGCAAGCTGCTATTAAGATAGAGAAGCAAGAGATGGTGAAGAGAGAAAGTGCTCAGCAAAGGGGCTTTGCTAGAGAAGGTCAGTCCTCGAGCAAGTGGAGTCATGAAGGTATTTCCTCTATACCGGAATTTACTCAGAGATTAGTAGCTAGGTGAAAGCGACTAAAACTTTCCCTCGTCGAGTTCTTCTGTAGGGGTTCCTCTGTTGCCAAGGTTTTGGTATTCTGGAGTACCCCCATTGCTCCAAATACCATCGAGGTTCTTTTTGGAAGGCTACGGGTGCATGTTTCTAATGTTGTAGCACTAAGCATCTGATAGCTAATTGCCCTATGAGACAGTCTCAAACATCACAAGCTAGTAGGGGGCCTCTCATGCACCTGCTAGAAATAGAGGATGAGGTAGAGGTCGTGGAGGATCTAGTCAAATCAGACCTAATCCGAGCACTCATTTAGAAAATATTGATCAACCTGCTATACCTTTTGCTCTAGCTTGAGCTTATGCTTTGAAAGCTCGTGAGGATCAGGACACACCTTCGGTTATTGCGGGTACTATTTCTCTCTTTAGTTCTGAAATGCATGCTTTGATTGATCATGAATCCACTGATTCTTATATCTGTGTTGGAGAAATGTCTGATAAAGAGATGCCTGTAGATCAGTTAGACTATGACATTCATATGACTACTCCTTTGGGTAGTAGTGTGTTGCTTAATCAGGTGTATAGAAACTATCCTGTTATGATCCAAGGATGTGAATATATAGCGGATCTAATTAGATTACCTTTCCATGAATTTGATTTGATTTTGAGTATGGATTGGTTAACCAAGCATCAAGTGGTGGTTTATTGTAGTACTAAGACAGTTGTGCTTAGGAAGCCTGATTAACCTGAAATAATACTATATAACATTGGCACTAGTTCTCTAACTAGTGTTGTAACATCCCACCACGATAGAGTATATACCTGAACATCCAAAGGACATTCAAGTACATATCCTATGACAATGGTATGTTAGAGCAAACATAATCTCTTAAATGGCATCATAAAGAATATGTAATATTTAAAAACTTCAACACTTCATTTCATTCATTGACAAGAGTTTACACTATATTCATTGAAACAAATATTTACACTCCTTATAAAAAAGTTGTATATGACAAGAAACTACAAATTACAAACTATAACTCCTCTAATCTCAGCTGACAGACCTTTAAGTCATAACTTAATCTAAAATGTTCCTTTAGACAATCTTAAGAACTAGGTCTCCTGTCTCATACTTGAAAAGCCACGTTGCAATTTTTGATAAGTTTTGCGAACTCAATGAATGAACCTTCATTGATGATCTCACTAAGGTCTAATACACAAATATTACACAATCAACCAATTTCACAAACATTCTTTCAGAACATGAATAACCCAATCAATCACATTATCATGGCATATCACTTAATCATCACAATTTCAGAAAATATTTCATCATAATACATTTCACAATCATAAGTACACAAACGCAAATTCATACGAGACTCCATATTCGTCTTTATTTGTTGTGACCAAGCGCCTTTCAGATACAGATACAGATACTGGCCCATTGGGCTTAGTCAAAAATAGAAATCATGGAGCAAAGCTCTATGTGCAGAATTCTGAGCTTAAAGCTCTTTCAGACTGGCTACTCTGATCACAACGCCTTTATCTGAACATATATTTTATGAAATGCATCAAATAACAAAATATGCCATATATAGCATTCATTTATGATGCACAGATAGAATCTCATATTCATCAGAACTAAGTTCGACATTCAACTTTCGTTGATAATATAGATATCATTCATAATTCAGATGCAAACAGAACACTTCCAATACATTCCCGAATATCAAACTCCTCGGACCATTAAAGTCCAAAATTCATAAACAAATCACAATCAAATCGTTACCAGTTCAATATATAGGAATTAAACAGAAACATAAATAAATCAATCCTAGTGATATCATCTAGGTTGACTTACAGTACGCTCCCGTATATGCTATTGCCTGGATGGTCCAGCAATGTTGGAATGATGGCGTACGTCTTGAGCGTCTAAATACACATACATTGTACATATTACTAACTTTATCAATCAAATACATATTAATATTCAAGTGATAATGTTTGAACGATTATGAATTGTGATTAAGGAAACATACCCTGGATAGTCATTGAGCATGCATTACACATGGCACATATACACTTGATCATGCTTAATTCATTAACCACAAATTCAATAACCCTTTTCTAGCATCATAAGAATTCACAAAATTCCCAATTCTCATTCATTCCTTCCTAATGCATTATTCATAACCTTTGGAATACATTTGCATTTACAAGAACATCTTCATTCCTTTAACACTCCTTCATTCCAAACTTAGATACGTTGATATCAAACCATCTTTTCCTTAAGGTATAACATTAATTATCAATCAAAACTTATCAAACATTTAACCAACTTTTTCACATCAAATTAGGTTCATTTTAAACCCCAATCAAGTCCAAATGCATCATAGTTAAGTATCTTATCCTTAATTGGTTCAAGAAGCACACAAAAGAACATTTTCTTTACTGCCAATGCAATGCAATTTCTACCATAGTATATGGCTTCTCACAATCGTGGGATGGGTTATCCAAAAGTTCCCATCCAATTCCTTCATTAGTTTCCCAGATTTTCTCAGGACAGGTTTTGGGTCAGTTTTGTATGGCCATTATTACATATAAAATGAAGTAATTAGGCAGTACGTTCTTCTAATAACATGTTCCCATATGTCTTAAGTTTCTAATGAACTAAAGTTCATACAATTTGGTTCAGTATTTTGCAAGTTATATCTAAATTATATAGACTGTTCTCAAAATTTCTAAATTTGAGACAAAGAAACTTATCTGTGGCTGAGCATAAAAAGGAGTTTAGTTGGCTCGTCAGATATGCGCCAGAGCCTGTTTTGACAGAGACATTCCGACATCGACAATTTGAGGATGGATTGAATGATTCCATCCAAGACCACTTAATGGCAATAACTTGCCGACAACAAGTAAGTTACTATCAGCTGGTTGAAGCAGCTATCAAAGTAGAGAAGTAAGAGATAGCTAAGAGAGCAACCACACACACACACACACACGTATAAAATTACCCTTTACCCAAAAAAAGACCTTTCTATGAAGAATTTGTCATCTATTAAAAAAAGATAAATGATTAAATTTCCAATAATAAAAGCTTAAGAAGTCTAAGTAACTTTTCATTTATGATAAGTGAATTTAATTGAAATACCAACATATGAAACATGATTTAAGAAACTATTAATTTCAGGAAATTTTAAGAAAATGACATTGAGCACATATTAACAATATTTTTACTTAAGACAAGAAGTAAGAGAATTAATTATATATATCGATTTTCGAAAAGAAATTTTTTAAAATTTTTATTTATGATTTTAAAAAAGTGAAAATTGTAAGCAATAATATCTCAATTTTCTTTCAATTTTTAGTCTAAAAAAGAAGATTTGGGATTATCCATCTCAAGAATTACTTAAAAAATATTGAAACTTGAAATTTAATTTTTTTTAAAAACTGGATCAAAATGAGTTTTGAAATTTTGAACATTATTGATTGAGTTTGAGAAGGTCACAACCTTCAATTCCCTCTTAAATTTAGGAACTTTGTGAGCTTAATATTCGATTTTTTGGCTTGGTTAGGCTTTTATCCTTTATGAGCTTTAATATGGACTAAGTTTTAGAATTCGTAAACTTACCTGATTTTTAGTTTAATATGGACTAAGTTTTGATTTTTAGTTTGATTTACCTTTATTGTTTGGGTTTTGTTAGATTTGTTAATTATATTTAAATAGACTTACCGGAATTTAACTTTTTGTATGGTTTAGATGGTCTTTCGGCATTCTTTCATTGGACTTCTTGAATGTCTATAGGACTTGGGCTTTTTAAGGCAGATCTATGAATTCAGTTGTAGCATATGAAATCAGAATTGCACCCAATAGTTCTCCACAAACGTGGGTTTATATTAACCGCCGCAAGAAAATTTATTTTTTGTAAAATCATCAAGTCAAAGACCCACAACACGGTACAACTTTGTTATTGTCAAGCTCAAGAAGTGTCTCCTCTCGACCTCTTGACGATAATCTCATAACCAAGGAGAATTGTAAATCGGAGTCACAACAGACTTGACTTGGAGGTACTTGTGAAGAGCGTCCATTCCTAGCTCCCTTCCGAACCCACTCATCTTATATCCTCCGTAGGGACAGTCACTATCGAAACCGAAATAACAATTGATCCAAATGACGCCTGCACGAATTGATCTCGATACGGTGTTCGCCACATCCAAATTCTTGGTAACAATGCCAGCAGCTAGCCCGTACCTTGTGTCATTTGCCCTCTTAATTGCTTCATCTACAGTTCTGCAATTAAACGTTTCGAGTCTAAGCTGCTACAGAAACAAAAACTGTCCTAGCTAGTTCAAGTTTTATATTACATTTGATCGATGCATTACTTACTTGAACTTCATTAGTGACATAACAGGTCCAAAAATTTCATCCTTCGCTATCAGCATATCCTCCTGAGCACAAAATTGGGATAAACTCATTTATCAGAATAAAGCTTTTATAATTAAAAGTCCAGGAATTTGCTGGAGTTCAAGGGTAAGCACTAAGCAGCTACCTTAACATCGGTGAAAACTGTAGGCTGAATGTAATATCCGATCTCGCCTATAGGCTTACCACCAGTTAACAAGGTCGCACCTTCTCTTTTTCCGTGCTCGATGTAAGATAGAATCTTATCAAACTGATTCTTATCAACCTGCGAATGGCGTGAAATTTACAGTTGGTTGGCAGAAGAATGAATTTGGTTCTTATTCATTCTGGTAGTTTAGCATCCCGGAATATAAACAATCATACGAGTCCATGATTGTCTTAAGGAAAATACCTGAGGACCCACGCGTGAAGTAGGATCAAAAGGATCGCCAACTACCCATTCTTTTACCTTCTCCTTTAGCTTCGTTACAAATTCATCATAAATTCCTTCTTGAACATAAACTCGCGAGCTTGCTACACAAATTTCTCCCTGAGAATATGAAGGAAAGAAAGTTGACGGTGAGCATTTACATCAACTTTGCTTCCTATGAAAAGAGTTAAATGCAGTAAGAGGAAAGCTTTTGCAGAAGATGGAAGAGGTTTGCCTTGTTGTGAAGAATGCCAAGAAGAGCAAGATCCGCAGCTGTATTTACATCAGCATCATCGAAAATCAGGAGAGGTGACTTGCCTCCCAATTCAAGCGATACCTGCTTTAAGTTGCTTGCTGCAGCTGCTTCCATCACTTTACGTCCAACTTCTGTGGAACCAGTGAAGCTTATCTGAAAGGTCAAAGGTGAAATGCTTTGAGTTGGAAATCCAATTCAAAGAACATAACAAGTAAACTGATCTGTTAAGCATCTTCATCTTTCAAAGAAACCATCTGTTAAGCATCTTCATCTTTCAAAGAAAGCAAATACTTAAATAACGGACTGCAAGCAGTTCCATGATTAGGGTTTTCAGTTGAGACTACAACGGAATGCAGTTGAGTCCAAACGATCAGAATTCAAAACCTTCATTACTCACCTTATCGACGTCCATATGGGAAGCAAGAGCAGCACCAGCAGTTGGTCCAAATCCAGTTACAACATTTAAAACTCCATCAGGCACGCCAGCCTGTTCAGCATACAAAAATTTAATGAAAGGAAAACTTTTTGCATTGAAGATAGGACAACAATTGAAATGGAACACGAACTACACATAGAGGCAATGCCACATCAAAAATGTCTAGACGTTTTCCAAGATTGTACCTGTTTTGCAAGATGAGCATAATAAAGAGCAGAAAGGGGTGATTGCTCAGCAGGCTTAACGACCATGGTGCATCCAGCTGCCAAAGCAGGGCTAACTTTCATGAAGAACATGCTACTAGGGAAGTTCCAGGGGATGATATGTCCGACCACACCGATGGGTTCACGGAGCGTATAGCCTTGAAGCTCTCGCGACATTTTCAACACTTCTCCATGAATTTTGTCAGCTGCACCAGCATAATAGCGCAGAAGCATTGCAGTGTGAGGAATGTCCACTGCTTTACCCCAACTGAACAGTTTACCAGCGTCGATGGTATCCAAAGCTGCTAGTTCTTCTATGTGCTCCTCAATTAAGTCTGCGAATTTCATCATAATACGTGCCCTTGCCTGACATCAATCAAGATATACAAATGTCTGATTCTCTTCTGATACATTGTCTGACATATAAGCAAGTTAATTATAAAAGATTTTTTGTATTTTTTCAATCTGAAGTACTACATTAGGGTTAGAAGTTTTCGTTCAGACTACCATTTATCAAATGTCATTTCTCAGCACCACCAAGTCCATGTCTCTACAAGTCTTCGCATCCTGAATGCAGAATGCATAAATTTGCTTCCGTAATGAAGAAACTAAATCTAGTTCTTATCAAGTTAAATGGGATCCACACGATCTAACATGCAGTGTGGATAGAAACTAAACATTAAAATTATTAATGGAGGCAGAGAGAAACTATACATTAGAATACTTACCAACCCACTTCGCAGTCAATTCTAAAAACAAAATCATTAATACTTAGACTTACTTATCTAAAAAAGACAAGCTACTCAAATGATCATCTCTTTATTCATTTGATATCGTAAACGAGGAACCTAAAAATTAAGGGGCCGTTTGGTTCTACTTCTGTTTTTCTGTTATAGTTTTCGGTTTCTATTTTCAGTTTTTTTGTTTCTGTTTTTCTTTCAAATACAAACAAAAACCTGTTTGGTTGTTAATATTAATATAGTTGT
>JAOQMK010000008.1:26565639-26585536 GCA_027564415.1 Erythroxylum macrophyllum
TTCAATGTTCAACCAATTCAAGCCTGCACATAAAAGTAATCCAGCCGTGAGTGCAGATTTGAGAGGGAGAAATAGGAATCTAGCCGTGAGACGAAAAGGGAAAGAGACAGAAATATTCCCAAATGTTGAACGAAAAGGGAAACAGATATGAAGCTGTTGATCGACGACGGGTGGGGCGGCGACGTTGTGCAAAAGAAAAATTGGAGGTCTGTAGACGAGGCAGTACAACAGAGAGGAGTATACGATTGGGAGGCGGGAGGCGCGCGAGATATATTTTTGACGAAAATGATAACTTTGAAACCCAAATGATAAACAACTCGGTTTTAATTTTTCACCTGCGCGAGATTTATTTGGCCACGTTTGAATAATTAAACGTCTTAATTAGTTCCTACATTTTGCGTCGTCTGAGCTCCATGTCGCCAAAAGCTCTCACATTTCCTGACGTTTTTTAAACGTTAGGAAAGGTCACAGTTTTCTGCGACGTCTCACCACTCAGACGTCGCAGAAATTATATTTTTTTGTAGTGGGAAAAGGAATAAACTAAAGGATTTAAAAGCCTGACCTAACTTCATATCGATATTATCATGGAATGTTAGGGGGATTAACTTCCCCAATAAGTAATATTCTTTAAAATCAATTTAAGGAGGTAAAGCCTATTCTCATATGTCTTTTAGAAACAAAATTGAAAGAGGAGAACTGCCAAAAATTAAATTTCATTACAAAACACTGGAAAGTCATCACAAACCGCCAATCTCATTACTACGATATGATAATAATTACTTTTGATCCTAATAATATCCAAGTTTGTACTTTTGGAATGCCTAATCAAGTAATTCTTCTAGTTGCAACTTTACTTGCTGAAGGTACTAGTTTCCTCATCTCCTTTTTCTATGGCTATAACCATTAATTTTAGAGGAATCTACTATAACAAAATATTAAAAGATTCCATGTTCCTAATGATTTCCCATTCTTAATCAATGGAGACTTTAGTAGTACTTTATACAACTTTGAGGATAATGGGGCTAATAATTTAAGGAATTTCAATGAAGATGTTAAGGACTGTATGAAGGAACTAGATGTCATGGACCTCAAATTAGAGGGTTTATTTTACAATTAATGCAACAAACAAAGTGAAAGTTGGCATGTTAGAAAGAAATTAGATAGAGTGCTAGTGATTGAAGTTTGGATGTTGAAATTTCTAGAGAATGAAGTCACATTTTCTAATCATTCTTTTTCATAACATTGTCTAATTCTGATATAAGATCGTATGCGAACAAAGTCAAGCAAAACCCCTTTTTAATTTAACTATTATCTTATAGAGATGAGGGGGTTTGAGGAAGCTATTAATAAGGGTATTATATGCCACTTGTAATGCAATTATGCTTATATATGAATGATAAAATTTGGTATGTTCAAGCTATAACTCACATTACTAAAAAAAAATTGAGGCAATAACATTAAACTCTCTTTAAATAATTCTACTTGATGGTTAAGGACAATTCAAGAGAAGATTTATCTTAAGCCTAGATACCCTTTACTTATTAAGGAAGAGAAAAATGAACTTTTAGAATATCAGAGTCTTAGAAATCCATATTCAGTAATTGGGTAAAAAGCCAAGGTATTGTGGTTAAAAGAATGGAACAAAAACCCTTCATTCTTTCACAAATCAATCTTAAATAGAAGGATTTTTAATAAAATTACCACTCTCTCAATGGAGGATGGAAGTGTAGTTCATCTACTCTCTCAATGGAGGATGAAGTGTAGTTCATTCTTTAGATGAATTTAAACAAAAAGCTTTTGAGAATTTCCTTAAAATATTAGGCTTTTATGGATCTTTAATCCCTTCATTCCCTATCTTGAAATCATTCATGGTAGATCAAATTTCCTAAGCAGATGTAGATTCTCTCATACAACCTTTTACTCCAAGGGATTTTGACAAAGTGATTTTCAAGTTAAATCCTTATAAGTCCCTCACTGTCGATGGACTTAGTGGTTTATTTTTCTTAAAGGTTAGGGATATAATAATTATATTATTACAAATAAATTCTTAGACTTCTTCAAAAATGGTAAATCATTGGTAAAAATAAACAAAAAATATATTTACCTCATCCTCCAGATGCATAACATGAGTTCCTTTAAAGATTTTTGACACGTTTCTTGTTGTAACACTATTTACAAGATCATTTCTAAGCTTATTTCTTTAAGGATGAAAACTTTCCCAGAACCATCAATCAAATTTTCCTAATGGGCTTTCATCTCTAGTATTATGATTAGAGATGATATTTTGATTGCTTAAGTACTTCTTAAAGGCCATGCTAGGAAGAACTCCAACAATGATTCCATTTATTGGACTTTTATAAAACATTTGCAGGAAGCTCTTTGATTCAATAAAATATTCATCACATGGATCTCCTAATATATCACATATACTTCTTATACAAATCCAGTTAATGGTGAAACCATTAATTAGTTCAGGATTGGGAAAGCCCTTAGGTAAAAAAAAGGTACCCTTTTCCCCCCTTATCTCTTTATATTGTCTAAGGAATCTATGTCCGGATTGATTGATCATACTATAAGACAAGATGAAAAATTTAATTTCCACTATAAATGCAAGAAGTTGAGACTTTTCAACCTTAAATTTGCTGTGTAACTACTGCTTTTCTCCTAGGCTAAGAATGACTCTATTTATCTACTTAAACACCTTAAAACTCTTATTTGATCTCTTTGTTATTCAAAATAAGAGCTATATGATTGTGGTAGCTAAGTCATGCTTAATAGCTCTATGGTTATCAACTATTTTTAGGTTTATAGCTTAGAGATCTCCAATCCTTTACCTTTGCATTCAAATTACAACCAAATAATTGAACTTTAGATAATGCATCCCTTTACAGGAGAAAATCTAAAAGAGAGTCAACAGTTGGTGTGATAGATTCTTATCCTTTGTAAGAAGGATCTAGTTGATCCACTCAATACTCGATTCTCTATATGTATATTGGCCATTACATATTTCCCTCTATAAGGGTCTAATTAAGGTCATTAAAAGAATTTTGAGAAGCTTCTTCTATTTTGGTGAAACGAATGAGAAACAATCTGCCAAGGTAAGATGCTTTGAAGTTTGCATGCCAAAGAAAGTAATGAACCTACGCATTATCTCATTTTCATGGCTAGCAAAACTTTGTTGTGAAAAAGAACAAGATTATAACCAAAAAGGAAGTTCTCTAGGGTCAATGGATTCACCATTACTTTCTCAAATGAAAAAATTGATGGGAAGTGAAACACAAAGTTAAACATTCATAGTTTATGAACCAACTGCTAAAATTTAGAGACTCGATAAAAGAATGGTTTGGTTGTAGATTTGGGGATCTGTAGACAACCTACTTATGGCAAAACAATTGAAGAAAAACATTATTTATGAGTTTCACCAGTTGTAACAGGCTCTTTATTAAAAAGACGTTCCTTTGCTACACCACTTCTTCCATTTGATTCCTATAATGATTTTGCTACACTACCTGTGATTGCTCCTTCATTCTTGGAACCTTCATTTTGACTTTATCAACCTAACAATTTTTGTAGCATTAATATATGAACAAGATTATTAAAATTCATTCAAAAAAAGCATATACAAGATCTCTTCATTGCTCCATTATTGACCAATCCACATTCATAAACTTAGAGTTAGGCTAGTAAGACTTTTAAGAAAGAATCACAGTAATAAATCCTCATTATCAATGTAAGTTTTTATCTTGCTACAAAACATCATTAAAAGAGCTTTAAGTTCTATATTTCCATCGTACTTCTCAAACTCTATAGTTTTGGACTTTAGGGGCGACTAGATGTTTAGTACTAAATAGAATCCGCCTTTTACAATCTCTCTAATCTTATCTCTTTAATGTCGAGCTAGTCTTTCTCTTACTCCTCCACTTTAGATTTTTTAGTTATTATGTTCTAATATTTTACTTTAGATAAGGTATATTAATCCAATTTTGCATTTCAACGATATATTTTCTATACTAAAATGATGAGATTAAAGTATGACATAAATGAATCATGGATCGTGTTATAGGATTTTAATTGTATAATTTATGCTTTGGAATCTAAAGGTTTAATATATGTAGCCAAACCATGTAGATAATTGAGCTTTTGTCTTGTTATCTTGAGAAGGTGGATATCAAATCTAATGGCAATTTTTTTACACAGAGTAATAAGCAAGAGGGACCTTAGCTTATAAGGAAAAAATTGGATAGAGCTATTGAAAACTTGGAATGGATTCAAGAATTTCAGGATTTTAGAGCTTACTTTAATAAACCTCTTTGCTCTTACCACTCACCAATAAAGATATATGATCTTCATGGTGGATTCAAACATGCTTACCATTTCAAGTTTTCAATTTCCTATACAATGTTAAAGGTTATTAAGAGGATTTGAAGGAGAGGATTAAGGTGAAAATCCAAAGCATTGCCTCTTATAAGTTCTATAAGATACTAACGAGCATTAATATGGAGATAAAGAAATTCCTTCTTAGATCTCAACATAAGATTGGAAATGTTGTGGAACAAGATAGGGAGAAACTATCGTCGATACCAAATGGAGATCTATAAGCCCCTTAAATCCTTCTTTATTGTTTAATAAGAATCATGCTCTTTCAATGTATAGTAAAGCATTGGAGGCTCACACTTCACTAATTGCTTAGAAATCAAGAGAGCATTGGATAAACAAAAGATATTGCAATACCTACTTCTTTCATTAATCTTGGTAACATAAAAATTGAGGAATAAAATAATCGAACTATAGACTAGATATGGAACTTTGATTTATAATCAAAAGGAGCTCTATTTTATGCTAAGAGCTACTTTATGGATATCTTAGGAACTCCTTCAGGTATTAATTCCTTGACTGATTCAATTAGAGCTGTATTCCCTAATCTTTTATCTTTATACTAGAATGAACTCCTACCTAGAGTTTTTACCACATATGATATTAAAAGGGTGGTCTTTAAGCTTAATCTAATAAAGCTTTGGGGCCTAATGGATTCAATGCATACTTCTTTCAAAATTCTTGGGATTCCATAAATACTTTTCCTTATAAGGCTATCTTGAAATTTTCCTTTAATTATAGAATGTTGTTTGCATAGACTAACATTCATTCTATGCCTTGTTCCTAAAACTACAAAATGGAAATCTCTTAGTTTAGGATATTTCTTACTGCTCCAAATTCTATAAGATTATATCCAAAATGTTGCCTTCAAGGATTAAGAAGCTTTTACTATATTTCATTAATCATGCTCAAGCTGCATTCATTGAAGGTAGAAGTATAAGCAATAATGTCTTTCTTACTCGCGAGTTTCTTAGAAATTATCACTTGGAGGAATTAAGGGAAACTATTTCATCAAGATAGATATTCATAAGGTGTTTGATATGGTTAGTTGATACTTTATTCTCTTGCCTCTTGAGCCTATTGGTTTCCTAGTCTCCTTAATATCTTGAATTAAGTAGTGCTTAAGTATCACTTTTTATGGTATGCTTGTTAATGGAGAAGTTACTCATTATTTTAAAGAAGCAAGGGGAATAAGAAAAGGGGAGGACCCATTTTCCCCTAACTATTCACCATTTTTATTGAAGTTCTATCTTGAATAATCCAGAGAAATGGTAGTCATATGAGAGACATCAAATTTTAAAAGAAAAGTGTAAAGGATAGGGAATCACTCACCTATCCTTTTCTAATGATTTACTCTTATTCGGTGGAGCTAATACAACTTCTTTAGAATTTTTAATGAAGTCTTTTTATGAGTTTATTACTCTTTTTGGCTTTCCATTAATAAAGGGAAAATCTTTATAATTATTTTCATCTAATGCTTCATCCATAGCTCATAACCTTGCTAGAATCTCAGTTTTAGAAATCAAACCCCTATTCACTTTCTTAGTAATACCCATCGCCTCAAGGAGCACTTCTTTTTTTGAATACCACCCACTCTTTGATATAGTATAAGGAGAATTGGAATTGGTCTTCTAAATATCTCTTTTTTACAAGTAGATTACAACTCATTAATTTAGTGTTAAACAATCTACATACTTACTGGTCCGCTTATCCTTGGCTTCCTAAGAGGTTAAATAGGGATATTGAAAAGCTTTTTAGTAACTTTCTATGGATAGGGGAGTTGAACATTGAACCTTTTGCAAAGGTCAAGTGGAAAGATATTTGTGTACCAAAGGATGAAGGGATTTAGGTATAAGACCTATTTAACTCATTAACAAAGTGTTTCTAACAAACAAGGCTCTTAATACTTGTCACTAACAAGGAATCTCTTTAGGTGAAATAGGTGAATGAGCACTACTTGAGAAATAAGATTATTTGGACTATCAAGCTGAAGAGTGACTCATTTTAGAGTATGATGCAAATCCTAAAGCTTAAAGGACTTATATAGCCCTTGATACTCTTATAAGATATGCAATGGTGGTATCGTATGTTTATAGACTAGTCATTTGAGCGTTTTTGGCCCTTAACTAGCTACCTAACTTTCTAAGTATTAGGTTCCTCTATCTAGTCAATGAAAAAGTGAAGGAACTAATCATTGATGGTAGGTGGGGATGTAATATTAGGCAACTTGAATTTTTTAAAAGATGCTTCCCTCCTTACTCCCTTAATCTTGCATAGAGAAAAAATTTATTTAGAATAGTGAGGGGTTCTATATCAAATAGGAATTCGTTAGTACTTTATCTAATAATCCTGTACAAACTCTATAAGGGAAATGACTTCTAAATTCCTTCAACAGTTTTTAGTTTGGAATAATTTAAAAAATCAAAAGTCTTATTTTTCTTGTGGCTAGTAGTGAGGAAAGACTACTAATATTAGATAGAATTAGAAGTGGTACCAATAACTCAACTCGTTGTCAATTATGCACAGGCTTTCATAAACCTCTTATCCATTTATTCTTTAATTTCTGCTTCTCTAAACGAATGAGAAATGACAATTTTCCTTCATGTAACTTAAACTGCCAAGCCATGGGCTGGAGATCAATTCATTAAGGGATTTCATGTATAACTCATATGCATAAAGATGACCTTATGGTGTTCTACTTATGTCTTAGATGCACTATATACACCTTATGAAAGGAAAGAAATTTGAAGTTGTTTAAAAGGCAATCTAGCTCACCTGAAGATGCTAGAGTGAAGACCATTAATTGAATAAGATTGGTTGATAGTTAGCAGTTCCAAACTCACAATATCTAAAAGAGTGAAAACTATTTAGAATATTCATTAACAACCAAGAATCCTAGATGCATTAAATGAATATTAATTTGATTTTGAAAATTTTCTAGTTGATATATACTAGCCTAGTTATTATTGATAGCATATTATCAATTATATTGTTGTTAATGCTTTACAATAATTTTCTTTAATTTCAAAAAATATGATTTCCTCTTTACTATTTTCTTACTTTCTTACAGGGCGCTATAATGAATCAACTCTAAAAGAAAACAAAAATAACGTTGAGATTTTTTTAATTATTATTATTATTGTCATGATCATCGTCGTCGTCATCACATCATGATGTTAAATTTTAGGATAGATGGAAGCTTGAATAACTAAATTTCTTTCGACCTTATTTATCACTACATAAAATCAATTCATGTTCTAAATTACCTAAGGCTAGTAAAGATAAATGTTTAGTAAAAAAAGGAGCTATTTGTAACACCCCATGTTAGGGTTAGAAAATTAAGGAATTCTAGTGCATTCGCTGATATGTGCAGATGAATTTTGACATATAGAAATAATTGCACATACATTCATGAAAATTTTCTTGGCAAAATAGATTTATAAATGAGATTAAATTGAGAATTATGGATTATTGGTGGTAAAAAAATTTTTTTGGAGACTATTAGTAATATTTTGGAATTTTAGGAATTTTAGGAATTTTCTGAAAATTTTGGGATATTTTAGATTAAGAAAAATGGACAAATGGCATTATGACATGTAACACTTATAAGAGGATGACAAATGGCCCAATTGCAGGGGGCCACATGTCAATGAGTTATTAAGGCAAGATATTACAAATTGTGTAAGGCAAAAAAAACTTTGTAACTCGTTGTTTCTCTTCGGCATAGCTTTTTCTTCACTGAACTTTAGTCTTCTTTCTCACTGCTGTGATTTTCTGAAAACAAGGTGAGTAAATTTTTAAGTTTTTGAGTTTTATAAATGATTTTTGTTGGGACCCGATCTCGGGACCGGACCCCAACCGAAAAACGGAACTAAAATGAAAACGAACTAACGGAAAGCGGAAACAAAAGCGGAAGTATCGAATCCGATCGGATACGAATCGAATCGAACAAAACGGATAACAAAAGCAAAGCAATGCGGACGAAAGCGAGAGAAGGGAAACCGAATCGGACAAATCGTATAGCCAAATGTAGAACAAAATCGAATGGAAACAAGCAAATGGTTTAAAAGAACCGCAACACATGTCCGACATCCGGGTAACGAAAATTTTGAAAATTTCTCGCGTGACGCATTGAAGACCTTAAACTAAGCCAGTCTAAACTAATCCGGTATAAATCCGATATAATTTTTTTTCTCAAAACATTTATTCCATTCCTTCTTTATCCCATCTCATTTTATTCAAACCTATTCAAATAAAAAACCATATAATTTCCCACTGGAAATTTTATCCTCAATCAAATCTTAATATCCTTTGCCATAAATTCTCCATAATCTCAAGACTAAATTACTCTTAATCATATATATTTTAATCGCATCTTCAAAACTCTTACTCTTATACTTATTTTAACTTGCCATAAATCGATTTTATCGAAAATCGGACAGCATAACGGCTGTATTTGTAACAACCCAAAAATTTGCAAAGAGATTTTGCACACTTCTAAAATTTCCCATACAAAACTCCAAATCATCGGACCTCCCGTCCGGAAATCCAAACACAAACAAACGCAATTCTATACCTAACACTTCAATAATTCTCATTCATCAATATCATCGATCCCAAACATAAATTAATTCCATTCATATGCATCTCAATTTACTGTATCAATACTTAAATCAATCCAAACACCATCCAATAATATTCATATACAAAATTCGTTCTTCATACACAAACTCAAATGTTGGCTTTTTAAGCCATATACAAATACCAAAGCCACAATCACTTTCCTTCATCCAATCTTCTGCTTGATACCTGGAGATGGGGATGAAAGGGAGGGGGGTGAGCTAGACAGCTCGTGGATAACATATTTATAAATTGAAAAAAATAAGCAAAAATCATTGTTCACAAATTTTCAAACTTTTCAACTTTTCAAACATTTTCCTCAAATCTTTCAATTTTCTCAAAATTCTCAACTTTTCAAACACTTTCTTCAAACCCTCCAATTTTTCAAACTTTTCAACTTTTCAAACACTTTCCTCAAATCTTTCAATTTTCTCAAAATTCTCATTTTTTCAAAGTTCATGAACTATTTTCAAATCATGTAAATCTCAATTTCTCAATTCATAATAAAAATCGAAACATGAATGCAGTACATTTTAAAAGCATCACAAACATAGACAAAAGCAAAATCACATAACACATCAAACGGTTTGGGTTGGTCCAAAACGGAACGTACTGCACATTCTCGCATAGCGGTTCTGTGCAGCCGTGAACTTATGGGAGTCTGAAATCGGAACTCCAGTACCACTAGCAGGCAGGCAGGAGAAGCCTATACAAAGAGACCAGTGCACTGACTCATCTTATGGGACTTAACCAAACCCACATAACATATACAAACTTGAAATTCGGATTGCCCGAAAGCACATTTCAAAAGTTAATTTTTCATATCGTGTCGTACTAGACACATTCGCATTCACAATTTCACATACATTCATATAATTTCATATTCGAACATAAGGTCACACAATTTCACATATCAAATTCTTAATCATTCCAAGCACAAAGAATGCATAGATCAAAGCAATTTCTTTAAATCATAATTCACACACATTCCAATTCACAATGCACATTTATCATCAAAAATTTATGTAGCAAAAATTCACCTTTTATTCAAAAACAATAAAACCATCAATCATTATAAATTTCTTATATCATAACAACTTTATCAAATTGTCTTTCAAATAATTCGAAAACAATGAATTTCACAAGTCTTGAAATTTCTCAAAATCATTTCGAAAGCAAGGAATGTAATCTTACGAAAATCATACTTTTCAAAACTTTACATAAACAAAAATTTATATACCTTTTTCTTCTTGATTTTTCAAAATCACGAAATTGACTTATAATTCAAATTCATATCTCAAAATGCACATTCATAATTTTAAACAATTTCATTCATAAATTTCACCGTTGCAAAATCCCATAACCATTTTTCAAGCATTCAATTTCAAAGGATATTTAAATCTTAGCGTCAAAGAATACATCAATTTCTCGTTCAAAACTAAGAAAGTAAAAATTGTATCGATTTTATCAAAATCATCCGAACAATTGTAGCAAATTTTTTCAAACATTAATATAAACCATACTTTATAAACAATTCCAAAAACCACGAATTAAATTGTTCGAAAATCAAAATTTTCCAACATTTAGATAAACAATATTTTTATAACAATTCCAAAAGCATTCAGAAATCATAATTTTTCAAATATTTGTCATATTCAAACTCAATATCATTTTCAAATTCAACCAAAATTCTCAAAAAATTTTCCAATCATTCAAACACAAAGAATTCTCAATTATCAAAATCAAGAACTGCAACAGTTTAGAATTTCTAAATCATTAATAAAATCATAATATCACACAAATTCTCATATTAAAACTCAATAAATCAAACACAATTAATTCAAACCATTTTTGCAAATTTCTCAAATAATTCCAAAACTGTAAATTTAGTCATTTGGAATTAATACATTAAACAAGATTTTCGAATTTAATAAATTAAAAACCATTTTTGCTCTCTTTATTTTTCAAAAATACATAGATAATTCATAATTCAACTTATAAATATGGTACCCACCTCGAATCCACGCTAGGAACTTGATTTAGCCTCCAATTCTCCATTGCCTTTGTTCTTTACCCAATTTAAAAATTTCCTAAACCAAATCACCCAAAATTCAACATCATAATTAGCATAATCCTCAAAATTAACTTAAGAAATCTCAAATTCATCATATTTCAAGCCATCTAAATCAAACAATTTTAAAAAATCCCAAATCCCAAAAATTGTGCATAAACCCTAACTTATAATAATCCAAAATTAACCATCATCATAGCAAAATCTCTAAAATTAACTTCATAAACCACAAACCCCTATCAATCTTAAGCTAAAACAACCAACATCTTACTAGAAAATTCAAAATCACAAAAACCTCTCTTACCTTCTTTCTCTTCATTTTCGGCACTTCTTAGCTCCCTCATGGAACTCTCTTCTTCTTCCCTCATTTCCTCCTTGAATCTACACGAAAACCTTGCTTGGACCCATTAAAACCGACCTTGCTTCCTCCTCCTTCTTCTTCTTCTTCGCATGGCTTCTCCTTCTTCTCTCCCTCTCTATCGTTTCTTTATTTTTCCCTTGCTTTTTCGTGACTTTCTGCTGCTCTTCTTAAGCCAAAACGACAGCCACAAGCCTCCCCTTTAAATGAAAGAAAAATGACCCTTATGCCCCTTTCTTATAGCCTTGCAATCTTACTTTTTAAGTGATGTTCCATATTTGCCTCTGCACTTAGTCTTTAAAAACAACCTTATTGCTTCCTAATTTTGAGCAGGTATATGACATAATTTGGCAAAACTTTCTGCTCGAAAAATGTTCCTCTATGTCTTATCTTTAGAATGACACCAAAATCACTCAATTCGGTTCAGAATTGAGGAAGTTATGGCCAAAATACCTACAGACCATACAAAACCGCGACTAAACAGTAACACCAACTTCGACTCAAAAATTGCCAATCTTAGGGACTAAATTGAAACTCGATCCCTTCACATGATTTGTGGCCTCATGTCGCAATTTTATTTTTCCTCAAGAATAAACTCAATCGGAGCTCCACAGCTCCCGAATTTCTCAAAATACTGAACCATGTTTAGAAAATTTCCAACATCACTTAATTAAAAATAATCTCTTGCCATTTAATCTCCTAAAAATTATAATTGCCCATGAAAATGAAGCTAGAAGTCTTAGGAATCCAACGCTTCAAAAACTGAGTCAATCGGATGTCGGACGGAGAATTTATAAACAAAAGTTTGCACAAGGGTCGAAATAGAAGCAGAATAACAGAACTTCAAATTTATTGATAAAACTGAATTTTCCAAAAACCATAACTCTTTATCCCGAACTCCAAATTTAACAAATTTGGTATAGATGGAAAGATAAAAGGAAGCTCTACAACTTCCATGAAGAACTCGAAAAGCAATTCCATCTCTAAAGGGGTCAAAAACCTAATCAAAGTTACTACCCTTACTTGTCATCTCAAAACAGTAACAGAACTGCCAAAAATCATATCTTCCTATTCCAAAGTCTACAAATTTCATACTTTACACCAATGGAAAGATAAAAACATAATCTACAACTTTCATGAAGCACTTAAAGGCAATTTCAACCTCTAACTTCAATTTTTCAGTCAAAGATTATGTCCTGTAATTTTCATCCTATACCAACTCCAAACTTTAAAATTTCATATCTTCCAATTCTCACATCTAAAAATTACATACTTTATAGCGTAGGAAAGATTGAAAGATAAACTATAACTTTCATGTAGACCACTTACTCCAATTCAGACTAAATCCTCACGACGAGTTGCCTCGAAGCATAGAATACACAAATCTATACTTAAGAACATTTTTCAAAAACAAAGCAAAAGAACCATATCTTCGAAAAAATCATATCTCTCAATCTCGACATCGAAAAATAGCATACTTTATGACGACGGAAAGCTTTCAATAGACACTACAAGTTTCATGTAGATCATTTTCTCAAATTTTGCCTAAATCAAAAAGTCAACTTTTACCCCAAAAAGTCAAACTTTTCTAATTTAACAACTTTTCACACTTTCACTTTTTATTTCTTAATTTCAACTACCATTTCAATCAACTCATTCACTTTAGTCTCATAATCCATGCAAATTTATTCAAATATCAAAGTCCTCAAATCTTTTCTCATCAATTTTTCTTAAGGTACAAAACATCTATAACACAATTCATATACAAAACACTCATTGAATTTCATTTCATATCTCTAAATTGCTACTTAAGGATTGGGGTCCAACAATTTTTGATGATGTTTTGCGTGTTGAAAATAAACACATGCATGAGTTATGTAAGTTGAATAGTTTTAGTGAAAGTGATGATGAGATGAGTTGATAATATTGTACAATGGAAAGGTACATGAGGTGTAATACCGATTGCATGTAGCTTAAAGAGAAATTTAGTGAAGTAGAAAAGTTTCAAATGAGTTGAGTGGTTGTGATGAATGGGTTTTAATGAAAATAAACGTAGCAGTAGAGAGAGAAAGCACAGATTCCATATTCGATTATGAAGTTTGATTTTTTTTAATTCTTGAGTTTTGAGTTGTTTTGAAAATGAGTTGAGATGACATGGAAGTGAAAGAAAGGAGTGAATGCAAGGGTAGTTTTGGTTGTGTACAAAATGAATAAACTGAGACAGTAATAAAGAGATAAGTGTAGAAAATGTTGTAAACAAATGTTGAAGATGATGAATAGTGTTGAAAAATTTCTGGTTTTGGTATTTGTAACTAATCTTGCATTTTGAGTTGGTGTAGCATAAGATAAGTTTCATGGGTGTAAAAATGAAGAGAATATGAATTAGGGATGAATTAAGGAAGAAGAGAAGAAGATTTGCGATTTCTGGGAAAAACAAATGGCTGTTGAAGAAGATGGGAGTTCAGGATTGTGCACCTGAAGGGTTGACTCTGTTGGACCCCGAACTTTTCAATTAATTGAGGAATTGTTGGCGATTATTCATGTGTAGAGAAACGAAGAATTCTTGAATTTGAAATGAAATAGAAAAGATGGTTTAGATACAAGATGGGTTATATGTGATAAGGTTGGAAGTTAAAAGCTGTAATCATTGAGTATGCTTTGGTGTTTTAGTCATAACTTTTGCTCTAGTTATCCAAATAAGATGATTCTTGATTTAGATTAAACTAGAGAGATAAGGCTACAAATTGTATGATAAAATTGAGACAATGAGGCACATTTTTCTAGAAGAAAGTGCTATCAAATTCCTTCAATGTCATGATTAGAAAAAGGTCTTGATTTTTGGAAGGAGTTAAGCATGATTTGAATAATTTTTAGGTTTTGCAAGATTAATTATTTTATTTGAAGTTAATTATTATGTTAATGGTGGTTGGATTTTAAAGTATGGTTTGGTTGAATTAAGTAGCAAGAGTATATATGTATGAGGACATTTTGGGAAGAACACTTAAGCATTAAGGTTATAAGGCTTTAAAGGAGGGGCAAAGAGGTCATTGCTCACTCATTAATGGCAAACTTATAAATAAAAGGTGGTCTTGCTTTTTAAGAAAGGGGAGAAACATGAATTAGAAGAGGGAAAGGCAAGAAAAATGAAAATTAAGAGAGAAAGAGGGAGAGTTTCGATTTTAGGAGAGAAGAAGAAGAAAAGTTAGGGTTTCCTCATGTCTTGGATTTCAAGATGGATTTTGAAGTTTATTCAAGAAGAAAAAAGGAAGAGGATGATGAGAGCTTCCATTTAAGCCAAGAAACACTTCATATGGTGAAGGATCAAGGTAAAAGTATGTTTGACTTGTTGGATTTTTAGAGAGATTTTAGTTCATATAGCTTAAGAAATGTATGGGTTTAGGTTTTCTAAGATCAATTTTAGTGATTATGTATTATGGGTTTCTCAATTAGAATGTCCATTGATCTGGGATTTTTGTCAATTGTTAAAGGAAATCAAGAAAGACAAGAAAAGGAAAGAGTAGAGGCTTTTTGAACAAGGTTTATAAGCAAGAAAATTAAGGTGGGTTTCATGTTTATAATTTGAGTAATGAGCCATTAATGTGTTTTCAAAATCAAGAAGATAAAATGATTTCAATTACTTCATAAGTGTTTCTTTTATTGCTTATAAATGATTTGCAAAATTGCTACATGGATGGTGTATGAATTTTGATGATGAATTGTGAATTGCTAAGTGCAAGGGTTTTTTGAAAAATGTGCATTTATTTTTATTTAAGATGGTTTTAAAATGTGCTATAAGTTGTGAATGAATTTTAAGTGATATGGGAATGATTTCAAATTGTTCTAAAATTGTTGTATTTTGTGGCTTTTGGATAGTTTGAGAAATGGCTTGATCTTGGTATAGGAATGTGTTTGAATGAGTTGAGAAATGGCTTTGATGCTTGGTATAGGAATTTTGATGATGAATTATGAATTGCTACATGAAAGGGTTTTTTGAAAAATTGCATGTTCATGAAAAATAAGTTTTCAAAAATTTTCCATTTGGGCAATCTGTTTTCAAGTCATGAATTTCATGTTATATGGGTTTGTGGTAGTCCCTCAAGAACCGTCACGTGTACGTTGACCCAAAATAGGCTTCTCCCGCCTCCTCGCTAGTGGCACGGAGCTCCTTCAAGGACTCCCTCAAGTTTACGACTACACAGGACCATTATATGGGAATGTGTAGTGCGTCATGAATATGGACCTACCCAAACCATTTCTGATGTGCTTATGTGTTTATGATTTCTGACAAGTTTGACGAGTTCATGATTTATGATGTTTATGAATTGTTTGATAAGTTGTGAATTTGGAAATATGTGTTATATGGATTTCAATTTGAACGTTACAATGGAAATAAATATTTCAATGATTTTTGCTTGTTTCTCGGTTATAAGCTTGTTACCCACGAGCGTAAAGCTCACCCCTTTTCATTCCCATCTTCAGGTGATGAGAAAGAGATCGGGTGAAAGAAAGTCAAGCCAATTGTTTGATTATGCATATGTTGTATTTTTAAGTTGGATTGATGTAAATGAGACTTTAGACATATGTTGAGAATTATAAGATTTTGTATCTTTTGTTGTATTTTGGATTTTGAGATTGATGATGTAATGTGGCTTGGAATGCCATTAAAGTTTGTAAACATTTATCTTGTGATGTTAATGACATATGAATTATGTATGAATGATATGAGTTGAGTTGATGAACTTTGATTATGAATTGTTGTTATATATATATATATAAGTGAGATATTATGAAAAAGAAAGATAGGATTTGTGGTGCATGATAAGATGTTATTGAATATAAGGAGTCATATGAATTGAGGTTGAGTGTTGGATAAATTCCAATTGGAAGTTGAATTGTTTTGAATGATGTTGTAATAGAGGAAGTGAAGTTGGGATAAATTCCAAGTTTTGCATGAGGGTAAAATGTGTATGATATTTTCCAAAGGAAAACTGTATCGATCTAAGTAGAATTAGCCAAAGTTGCCTTCATGAAAGTTGTAGTTCATCTTTATAGCTTTCCAACTCTATAAAGTATATGATTTTTGGACGTCAGAATTGTAAGTTATGATCATTACAAGTTAGGATGTCGTAGGGGATGTGTTTCCCAAACCATTAGAGTTTATAAAGCGATATCGGACTAGAAAGAGTTGATTTTAGGAAAATTATGAGTAAAAGGGATGTTAGGATGGGTTTAGGATCCTTTGGAGGGGTCTTGGAGGGTGAAAATTTTGTTACACCTGAAGGTTACATGGCCTGCCCGTGTAAAATCACACAGCCCGTGTGTTCCCAGTGCAGGAGCACTGTTACACCCAAAGGTTACACGGCCTGCCCGTATTTGGTTACACGGTCCGTGTTTTTTGACCCTCCTAACAATAGAATTTCAATTTTGGGTCTTCACAAAAGTTGTAGCCCTACAATTTTACTTTCTAACCGTCAAAAAACGAAGTCAATCCGACATCTGTAGAGAGAGTTATGTCAATTGTGCCCAAGCATGTTCAATGTGAGTGAGGTCATGAACATGTTGGTTTAGTTTGGCCATAACTTCTTCGTCCGATCTCCGATTGAGGTGATTCTTAAGGCGATAGATTCCTAACATATTTTTCTACCTTCCCATAAAAATTGGTATCCATTGGTGTTGAATTGAAAAAGTTTGATTGATAGAAAATAAGGGGTCAGTTGGGAGAGCATGATTTAGCCATGAACATACTTTGGATTTTTAAGCATAACTTGAGCTATAGATCTCCGAATGAGGTGGTTCTTGTTTCTAAATAAATTAGAGACTAAGAGCTACCATTTTGAAGAAGTCAATTGTGGTTATTATGATTTCGATGTGTGGCTCGCCCTTTGTGGCTTGAGATGTTATGAGAACAATGTGGAACTGATGATAGCTTATGAGGGTTAAATGAATTAATCCTACAGGGTAATAAGCACATGTCTCATGATTCCAAAGAGTATTGGAAATCCAAAAATAAGGAGTAATGACGAAGATCACGTTTCATGATTTCGTAAGAGTTGGATTCCAAACTCAAGTGGGATCCAACATAAGTGGTATCAGAGCAAGATGATGAATCAATGTTGGTTAAAAAGAGATTACAAAGAACCACGCTCAGGATTATGGTATTTTGAAGCGTTGGATTCTGGACTCAAGTGGGATCCAACAGACTCACCCTGAACAACTTTGCTTCTTTTGACCATAACTTTGTCATCCGACCACCAAATGACATGATACTTGAACCAATAGATTCCTAAAACATTGTTCTACCTTTTTCATAAAAATTGGTAGCTTTTTGAATTTATTTGAAAAATTCTGATTGGATGAAAGTGAGGAAATGTTATGAATCATAGAATTTTCATTGAACATGCTTTGGTATTTTGCTTATATTTTGATTTCTAGATTTAAAAATGAGTTGATTCTTAATTCAGATTAAACCTGAGACATAGGTCTACAACTTTCTTGAAGAAGTCGAATTTTAATTTTATCTCTAAGACTTTCAAAAGTGGCATAGAATTGAGTCTTATCTTAGGCTGTAGCACTACAAGGGACAAAAATCATATCTTATTTTTATTGAATAAAATGTATTGATGTAGGCCGAATTAGGCTAAGTTGTCTTCACCAAATTGCAGGTTATTCTCTTAGCTTTAAATTGGTATAAAGTTTGTAATTTTTGGATATTGTAATTAAGAGTTATGAGTGTACAACTTGAAGGCATGATCATGCATTAGCCAAAATTACAAATATACATAATAGATTCCAGTTTTGTTCGTGAAAAAGAAGGATGGTACTTTGAGATAGTGTATTGATTATAGTCAATTAAATCGGGTGACAATGAAGAATAAATATCCCTTACCGAGAATAGATGATTTACTTGATCAATTATAAGGAGCTTAGGTATTTACTAAACTAGATTTAAGGTCAGGGTATTATCAATTGAAAATAGCAAAAGTCGATGTACCAAAGAGTGCATTCAAAACCATATATGAACATTTTGAGTTTTGGTTGATGCCTTTTGGATTGATGAATGCTCCGACTACCTTTATGACATTGATGAATAAAGTATTCCAACCTTACTTAGATCATTTTTTATTGTATTTATAGACAATATCTTGGTGGATTTGGGGAGTAGAGAGGAACATTATGAGCATTTGAGGTTAATTTTACAAATAATGAGAGAGAAGCAATTATATGTCAAGTTTAGTAAGTGTGAATTATGGCTTGATCAGGTGGTGTTTTTAGGTTATATAGTATCTGGATAAGGCATACAGGTAAACCTAAAGAAAGTTGAGGTAGTGATGAAGTGGGAAGCAACTAGAAATATGTCAGAGATTCAAAGTTTTCTTAGACTAGCAGGTTATTACAAGAGGTTTGTTAAGAGGTTTTCATTGATCTTATCCCCTTTGACAAAGCTTTTGAGGAAGAACGTACCTTTTTGATGGACTGATGAATGTAAAAGGACCTTTGAGGAGTTAAAACATCGATTAACTACAACACAGATGTTGACTATTCCATCTGGATCTGGAAGTTTGAGATATTTGTTGAGTCAAAAGGAACTTAATATGAGACAAAGGAGGTGGATTGAGTTGCTTAAGGATTATGATTGCACTATAGAGTACCATCCAAGTAAGGCTAATATTGTAGCTGATGCATTAAGTAGGAAATCCAATAGAAGGCTAATGTTGTAGCTGGTGCATTAAGCAGGAAATCTAACAACAGTGTGGCACAAATTCAAGCATCGGGGTTACCAAATATAGTTCAACTGAGAGCACTGAATGTTGAGCTAAGTTTGGGGCAGAATGAAGCAGTATTAGCTACGTTTAAACTTAGACCAATATTACATGATAGGATTAAAAAAGCTTAAAGCAAAGACCCAAATTTAGTGAAAATTATAGAGAATTTAACATAGAATCTAAGTTCTAAGTTTTAGTTGAGAAATAATACATTGTGGTTGAATCAGAGATTATGTACCAGATGTTGATGGTCCGATAAAAGAAATTTTAGAGGTAGCACATATAGCAACCTATGCTATGCATCTTGGTACTACTAAGATGTATAATACTCTAAAATAATATTTTTGGTGGCTAGGGATGAAGAAGCAAGTGCTGAGTATGTTGACATGTGCTTGACATGCCAACCAGTTAAGCCAGAGCATCAGGTACCATGTTAGACCTTGTTTTCTTCTAAATTCCTAAATTTCTTAATTGCTTGTTTATGTTATTTATTTGGTTTAATTTTCCTTGTTTTGTTAGAAATTGTTTTTAATTAGAATTAGAGGAAGGATTAGAAAGTTTAATTGAATTGGAAATAGAAGGAAGTGTTAGGGTTAGTTAGATTGTAACTAAATTGGTGTAAGTGAATGGAGGAAGTTAGAAACCAACCAAGGGCATAGTTGGAAAGGAGCTTTAAGTGAAGGGCATTTTGGGTAGTTCAAGAAGAAAAAT
>JAOQMK010000008.1:26681003-26694686 GCA_027564415.1 Erythroxylum macrophyllum
TTAGAATAAAAACAATAAACGTAATATGATAATAAAATCATTTGCCATGTTATTAATCAAAATTAATAATCACAAAACTAAAGTGTTAAATCTATTACATAACTATTGAGTCATGAGCATAATTCCAACAATTAAGTTTAAGAAATTATTGTTAAATTTTCGAGTTTAGGTTCAAACGAATTAAGGAGTTGCATAAATTTTCAGCTAGAAATATCCTACAATAAAATCAGCTTACGTGTGGATAAAAGAAAAGTGGTGCAAGTGTCATTTTAACTAAACTCTAAAGCAATTGGAATCTGATAAGCTCAAGTTCTACGTAGATCCACTTGGACCACTTTGCTTTTATCCTCACGTAAACTAATTTTGACCCGTAACAAAGTGGACTTTTGCACCTTAGTGTAAAATAAAAGTGGTTATGTCTGATTTTGATGCGGCTAGGCACTGTTGCTTGGATCTATGAGATTTGTTAATTTTAGCTGAGAGATACCTGCAAAACAGTAAAGGCACACCGAGAGTTGACTCCCGATAAGCACCTTCGACGCTCAAATTAGTCTTCTTGTGAAGATTTTAGTGGTTAGGAATAAAGAAAATACGAGAGTTTTAAAGTCGTACCTGTTGCATGGTGAGGTAATACCTTATATAAGAAATTCATGCTAAGTTTAGGTCACTTTCTGTTAATGGACCGATCGGCCCACATGCTGTTGTAAGTCTGAGCCCAGGCTTAACACCACCGACCCAACCAAAAAAATTTTCTACTACACCACGTACATAGAATAGTAGGGAGACAAGGTTTTTCTTTGAAGAAAAAAAACATAATGATAATATGTTTAAGTCCTGATTATGTTACCTACATATCCCACAAAAACCAGTTTAAGAAAAGAAAGCGAAAGGACCACTAAATTGACGTTACAATGAACCGAAGGATCCACATCATGAGATTCCCTTCTCTAAAGTAAACTAGTCACTACACAATTTAAGGCTTTGAGCTCAACTTATGATTGAATTGAATTCTTAATGTTTTACCCTAGTTATTAAGTTAATAATAATAATAATAAGGGTTAATTACAAAAATTCAAACTTTACTAAATTCTATAATTAGAACCCGAACTTTAAAAACGACAATTAAATACTTAAGCTTTCAATTTTTTTTTAAAATTAACCCAAGGTTAGTATTTCTATTAACGTTACTAACGTGACAAGTCATGTTAGACAAAAATTTAAATATGTTTCATAGCAATTAGATTAAAATTTAGATCTCAGGCTTAATTAAAATAATAAAATGAAATTAAGAAAATTTTAAAAATTGAAAGACAAAAGATATAAACCCTAAATTAATTTTAACAAAGATTTTAACAATAAACTATATTTTAAAAAATTAAATATTTGAATATTTAATTGTTACTTTTCAATAATCAAGCTATAATTGTAAAATTAAATAAAAATTGAGATTTTTTTATAATTAATCCTTATAATAATTCTAATAACAAGGTCTTTTAACAGTCAATTGGAAGCAGAGCGAGAAGAGGAAGGAACAGAAAGAAGGTCTTAATGGTAATTAAGTGAGGATAAGAAATGGAATTAACAGCATTGAAAAAGCGTAGAAAGAGGCCCAGAAAAAGGGGAAAGCTAGTGGGTGGGTCAGTGGCCAACTAGCTGTTAGAGTAGTAATAGTCTTTTTCACTCCATTCAAAAACTCTTCCCATTTTCCTCTTTCTGTGCTTAGGAGCACCTCTCTCTCTCTCTGACGTTTTTTCCTTTGCTTTCTGAAGATATGCTTGACGGACTTCTTGGTCGGGGCTATGCCTCCAAGTGGTACTTTTCATTTTTGTAAATGGCATTGTAATATCTTGTTTGTGGTTGTCAAATTGAAGGTAATTACATTTTGGTTTGTTTGTGCATTTGGCTAGTAAATCTCTCATAAAGCTGACCAAGAGCCGGATCGATGTAATAAGGAGGAAGAGGAATGCTACTTTGAAGTTTTTGAGGAAAGACATGGCTGATCTGCTCGCTAATGGCCTTGACATCAACGCTTATGGCCGGGTACCCTCTTTTTATTTCTTCTCTTTATCACAGGTTTTCTCAGTCTGGTCGCTTTTAATGTTGTTCTCATTTCTGATTGATAAGTTGCAGTCTCTTTTTTAGTGTATTTTTTGGTGCTTTCTTTCAATCTCCCTCTCTCTCTCTGGCGTATGTGTGTGTGTGTCTGATCTTTTTAGAGGTGGTCTTAATCCGTTAGTTAATGGAACAGGCTGAAGGACTTATGGCTGAAGCGATCCTGTCATCTTGCTATGATTTTGTTGAGTACTGTTGTGATTTTGTGTTGAAGCACCTTTCAGTGATGCAGAAGATGAGGTATTAGTGCCTATCAACTATCTGTATCGATCAATCGTCCTAATTAATGGGACGGATTATGTTTTGTCTCAATTTCTTTTGTATTTTGGTTCTTTCGTTTGCGACAAACGTGAAAAACTTTTTCATTGCGTCTAGGATTAAAGCCGAAACAACTGTTAAACTTTCATAGATTACTCAAATATGTTCGTTCTTTAACTTCATTTTTTGTTTAATTAACCTTTATTATTTCTAATCTTTTAACAAGTCAAGTCCATGTCCTATGAGAGGTTTACTTCAGTTTCTAGGGTTAGTTCCAACAGTTATTCATCCAACTGTTCCTCTAACAACATAAAATCATTACCATCGAACTTTTTCAGGTGGCATTTTGAGGAATGCATAATTTGGATTTGGTTGTGACAATATTAAAAGAGCTAAGTTCAATAAAAATAAAGGATTAATTGAATGATATGGAGAATTTCTATGACTTATTTATGTTTTTATCCTTTTGTTTTTGCTTTGTTGGGTCAGGTAAGTTAATGTTATGCTGTCTAAGCAGACAATTATGAGATGAGATGGATCCTTTACCAATTTTTTCTCTCTAAAAAATATTTTACCATCCTCTTTTTTGAGGATGAAATGCGTCTCAAAATGTAGCACAACATATAAATTGATTAGGCATCAGATGTGGATGCGAATATGCAAGGTATGTTTGTTGTGATTGCACTATTCATTGTAGTATGCAAGCTTATAGATTAGATCATCACAATTTTTAGTTTGTTTGAGATAACAAAATTTGTCTTTACTTTTTGGTGCCAGTGTTTCCTTGTCTAAATTTGTTTTGACAAGTTGCAATGCATAGGAATGGTAGTAAAATTTTGTGAGTCATTCTTCATGGTTAAATTGACAACCTTGTTTTCATAAATGTACATGGCTACTTCTTTGTTTAAAGAGTCCTGATTTTATAGCAGTATTCATGTGTTTTTTAACCCTCGTTCCTGATGAAAATGAATTAAAAGAATACACAGTTTAGTTTTTTCATGAATAGTGCTAAGGTCATACTTCATGGTTTTGCCAACATTATTTTTATTTTTGTCAAAATGAATCCTGTGTTATGTGCAATAACAATATATTCTATGGTGATTATCACATTTGGGGAGATATAACAGGATGTCTATGTTCAGAATGAGTACTGTATTCTTGTTCTTATTGTTTATTTTCTTTTAATTCATAGTATCTCTTTTTAATTATTCCTGGTGCAAATTTGAATTTAAGCTTAGTTTGTTGAACTGATGGTGCATTGTCTTTATTGTCCTTCACGACTCTCATGATATCAAGGATGCTGCAAAATTTTGCTTTAATATCTTTTTAACCTCATTTGAGACAATCAATACGTTGAAAATTTGGTTGCATTATTCTCCCAACTTACTGTTACTTTTTCAGTCACTGCCCTGAGGATTGTAGGGAGGCCGTTTCATCCCTAATGGTTGCTGCTGCAAGATTTTCTGATCTGCCTGAGTTACGGGACCTCAGGCATATATTTGAGGAAAGATATGGGAATTCTGTAGATTTGTTTGCAGATCCAAAGGTATTTCCAGTTCAGATTTTATTTATCTGAATTGCTTTTCTACAACTGACCACATGAATTCCTTTTGGCAGTTCCTAGAGAATTTATTCCCAAAATCTTTTATGATGGAGAAGAAAGTTGAGCTAATGCAAGATATAGCATCTGAGTTCTCCATTAATTGGGATTCCAGGGGTTTTTCACAAAGCATGTCTAGACCTTCTGCATCTGCACAGGTTTTGCTTTATACTTTTGTACTGTTAATACATCTCCCACCTCAGCAGCTGTGCATATACTGATTTGTGAAGTTAGTACTTGTTTAGTATGTCCTATTATATTTACTATTTTGTTCTTGTTTGGAGGTTGCTAATTCTGATATTGCTGTTTTTATATAATGTTGTTTTAGTATATACATATCCTTTGTTCATTTAATGCCTTTTCCTTTTGTATGGTTGTTTTGCAGGACAAACCTAAAACCTTTGGGTCTTTATGTACCAATGATGATAAACACAATTCTAGCAAGTGTGATTTTTCATCCAAAGAAAGGCCTGTACATATTAATGATGGATATAGATTGTTCAATGACAGCCCTAATCCTAGACTCATAAATGAAGTCCCAAACAATGAATGCAAGGAACCTAGTGTCAAGAAGGGAACTGTGCTAAGTAAGGACAAGAAAGACTCTGTATTTCAAGGAAAGCATGAAGCCCTTTTGCAGAAGCATGAAATTTGGAAGGATGATTCTCCCATAGAAATTGTCAGGTTGGGTAGTTCATCCAGTAAGAAGAAGATGCAAAGGGTTGATAATGGGTCCAAAATTCATGAGGAAAGGGAAATTTCCATGCGTAAAAGAGATAGACAGGACATGTTAACACGGGGACAGGCTGACAGTATGCCTAGACCTGGAGGATTGTGGTTAAAGAATGGTGAGAAAGAGACAATGACCAGCAATGGCTATGTTGAGTTGCATAAGAATACAAATTCAATTGGAGATGTTCGGGAGGAGGAAATGCAGAAGTTGAAATCCCAGTATAGGAAGGCCATGCCACCTCCTTATACTAAACCTAACACAAAATTCAAGGAAGGAAAATATGGAGCTACTTTTGGATCCCTTCCAACCGGCTCTGATGTTAATGTTGTTGATGATCCTTTAAGAGATAACAGAAGTAATGCTGGTAATGGGTCTGAGAAGATTCAGGAACAGGTATACCGTAATGAACATGAAAAGCAAAGTGTTGGATTTACTGGAGAATGTGGTCCTGGGCATGATAGGATGGATTATTATCAGGATGACAGTGTTCATAACCCCATACCAAAACCAAGATCATCAAGGAGGAGACAATCAAAATTATACTCTAATGTTGATGATGGTAGCAATTTGGAAGATGCAGGAGTAGTGAAGAGAAGATCAAGGAGCAGGAGAAAAGATGATTCAAGACGTGGTCTTCAAATCATTTTTGATGAGCATCATCATGATGATGAAGAGGAAAGGGTGATAGATAGACTATTAATCCATTACAGCAAGAAGCCTTCAGCATATGAATCTGAAAAGGTTAGAAAAAAGTCCAGGAATCGTCGAGCAAATAACCAAGGCAATGAGGATGACAGGTCTCGACAACACGTTGGTAGAGACGGGCCTGATGAGATGGTTCCTCCCCCGCCCAGATCAATTTCACTTCCGGAGACACAAACATCATCAGAAGCAACGAAAGTGTTTACACGTGCTGCTTCCTTTCAATCAGATGGGTCAAAACCTGCTCGGCATGTGCATCCAAAATTACCTGATTATGATGACTTGGCTGCGCGCTTTGCTGCTTTGAAAAGTAGGTGAAGCCTCTAGCCATCAGAATCAGCTTCTTATAATGA
The DNA here is from genome assembly GCA_027564415.1 of Erythroxylum macrophyllum. Classification (NCBI taxonomy): domain Eukaryota; kingdom Viridiplantae; phylum Streptophyta; class Magnoliopsida; order Malpighiales; family Erythroxylaceae; genus Erythroxylum; species Erythroxylum macrophyllum. The sequence continues at coordinate 26,686,762 of JAOQMK010000008.1, forward strand.
CCAGATTGCGTTTCTGTAGTTAACTCGCATTGTGGGGTGTCTTTGAAGGAAGTGTGCCTATACTTAGAATTGCGTTGCTGAAGCATTCCCACGGGGATAGACTTACAGTCTAGGTCAGCAAACTCCCATGTTGGATTGGGGATATCTGTGATTCTGCAATCTGTGGACTATTGCATAATTATAGCTTGTACGACAATTATTCTTCCATTTTTTGTATCCATGTGAAGTAACACGTATATTTGCTGGTTCATGGAACTTGAAATCGCGAGAGTCCAGTGTCGAAGAAACTTTGGCAATTAGGTGAAGCGTTTACGTCCGGTACACCCAATGCCCTTCTCAGAGGTATCACTTACCCTCATATTACAGCCAGTTTGTATTGCTTCCATTCCTGGACTTATCTAAGGTCACAATGGGAGCAATACTGGTAATGAATATGAGCTTTGCCATAGTTTTTGGCCTAGTGCTTGTGCTTTTAGTTTTAGCCGAGGTATCCTGCACTTACCACCGCCACCATGCCTACCCCCATCACAGTTTCTTCACAAACTTCAACTTTAAAAACACCTGAAAACCAATCATCTACTCATGCTTTAACCAATTACTATTCCCAAGATGTTCTAGGTGCAAAAATGTTCCTTTATCTTTCACTCTCTTGCAAGTAAAATAAGAAAACAGATATTGGACACTCGTTTATAGGCAACAAAGTACATTAAAAAATCAAGAGTTTTATTTATATAAGCAACTTTTTATCGGATCAAAATTTTGGTCCAATCATATGAATTGGTTTAGGATGAAGCAAGTCCCTCGTTCTCCACTTGCTTAGTTAAACATTTCGGCTTCCATTTGTTGCATCTCCCCACTTGCATGATGATTTTGGCTCTCATTAAATGATGATGCTTGCCTCTTCCATTTGCATTTGGCTATCATTTAATGAAGTGCATGTATCTAGCTTCTTTCATATAAGGGTAGCTTGATTTATTTATTGACATTGCCTCCCTTGAATTAAGTTGGTAGAAATTTATTGTTCCTTACAATTTATTCAGTTTGTGAAACAACTTAGACTTACAGTGATTTAGTAAAAATATCTACAACTTGTTCTTTAATGTGGCAATAATTAATCACTACTTCCTTTTTAGTTACTAGCTTGCGAATTTTGTGAAACCGAATGTTTATGTGGTTGGATTACCCATGAAAAACTGGATTTTCGCACAGTGCTATTACAAACTTATTATTACAAAATAATTTTGTTGGAGCATCTTTTTTTTTGATGTAATACTTCAAGCATTCTTCTTAGCCATACTGCCTGTGTAGCATAACTAGTTGCTGCAATGTATTCTGCTTCAACTGTAGATAACACAACCACGGGTTGTTTCTTTGAAGACCATGACATTGCGCTAGTGCCAAGATAAAAAACATACCCTAATGTGCTTTTTCTTATTTCTGTATCTCTAGTTTAATCACTATCTTAATAACCTACAAGATTCACATAATTGACATTTGCATAAAAAATTCCTTCATTCAAAGCACCTTTGATATACCAAAAAATCCTCTTTGCTCCTTGTAAATGGCAGATATGAGGCTCCTCCATGAATCTGCTAAGTAATCCAACTCCAGAAAGTATATCTGGTCTAGTTGTAGTTAAATACCTCAGACTTCTAATTAAACTCTTGTAGGAAGTTGAATTTATATATCTCCCTTAGTCTTCTTTTAATTGTTTCAATTTCTCTTCAACTGGGATAGGAGCTGGTTTTGAATTCGCCATCGTATATTTCTTCAAAATATCATTCGCATACTTCCTTTTAAAAATTCCACCATCCTGTTGAATTACCTTTATTCTAAGAAAATAAGACATTAGACTTCAATATGTCATGTCAAATGATTTTACCATAGTCTCCCTAAATTATTCAATCATCTTTGAGTTGTTTCCAGCAAAAATTAGGTCATCAACATAAAGGCACACAATTAAAATATCACCAGACTCAACAAATTTAACATATAAAATATGCTCAAAAAGACATCTTTCAAAATCATCATGAAGTATGAATCAATTCTTTTGTATCATGCTCTTGGTGCCTGCTTCAATCCATATAATGCTTCCTTCAACCTGTAAACTTTATCTTCTTTTCCTCTAATTTCATAACATACAGGTTACTTAGCATATACTTCCTCTTCCAAAGTTCCATTTTAAAAAGTAGAATTTACATCCATTTGATAATAATTTCAATTATTTTGAACAGAGAGAGAGATCATAAAGCGAATAGTATCCAATCTTGCAATAGGAACAAATACTTCAAAATAATAAATACCTAGTTTTTGCTTATATTTTTTTGCAGCCAATCTAGCTTTAAACTAATCAATCTCACCATTAGACTTGTACTTTGCCTTGTACACCTACTTTACTTCTATGGGCTCTTTATCAGTAGGCAAATATGTTAATTCCCATGTGTCATTCTTTTCAATTGCACATATTTCTACATCCATGGCTTTTCTCCATTTCAAGTTTCCCATGTGTCATTCTTTTTAATTGCACATATTTCTCCATGCATTGTTTTTCTCCATTTCAAGTCATTTGATGCCTCCTCATAATTAACTGGTTCACAATTTGCATATAAAGAAAAATTGATAATCTCTTCATCAGATAGATCATTATCAATACCTATGACATATTCTTCCAATCCGGTTAGTAACTGACAATGACTTTAAGCTCTACTAGATGTCTTTGGTTGGGATACTGAATTTGCCTGAGTATTTTCTTCTTCATAGCTTTCTTGGTAAGCGACCTTTTTTGGGAAGTTGAAAACCAATCCCATATTCCATCCTCATTAAAAGTTATATCACGACTAATAATCGTCTTTTCGTATTTTGATTGTATAATTGTATAATAAAAATACATTTCTCACCTTTTTCATCCAGCTTCTTCCTTAACTAATCTCGTATATAGGCATAAGCGATACACCCAAAATATCTGAGATGTCTAATGGAAGGTTTCCTTTCGATCCAAGCTTCCTTAGGTGTTTTTTCATTGAGGCCTTTTGTTGAACACTTGTTTAAAATATAAACTGCACAAGCAATAACTTATACCAAAAATTCTTTAGGCAATTGTTTAGATCTTAACTTGCATCTTACCATGTCCATAATAGTTCTGTTCTTCCTTTTTGCTACTCCATTCTATTGAGGCATGTATCTGGTGGTCAACTGATGTTGAATTCAAAGACTTCTGTGCATGCAAGATACTTTTCATCTTTATCTATTCTTAATGCCTTAATTTTGCAACCACTTTGCTTTTCCAAAAACACTTTAAATGATTTTAACGCATCACAAGCTTTTGATTTATGCTTTAGCCCATGCCTTTCTACTAAAATCATCAATAAAAGTAATAAAATACCTATTACACAGATCTGAATGAATAATTTCCAGTAGCCTCTTTGCCATGTAGGACTTTCCAACTGGAAATACATCCCTATCCTTTTTTCTCATCTCACATGTCTCACATACATGGTTGGGGATATTCACAACAAGTAAGCCAGACACAAGCTCTTTTCTTGATAGATAGTTTAATCTAGAAAAATGAAAATGTCCAAAACGTATGTGCCATTGCCAATTTGCATTAGGTATCACAAAGTTTAAGTAAGCAAATTTTTTATGATGAATTTTTAGTGGGAATAGATAGTCAGAAGATATCTTTACCTTTGCAATAAATCTTCCACTCCTTTCTATCAAGGTACAAAAATCATGATGAATATGCATCTTATAACCTTTCTTTGATAATTGACCCATGCTTAGTAAATTATAATGAAGACTAGAAACATAGAAAACATCAATAAAACTATTAGAACCATCCTTCAGCCTAGTGGATACTCGTCCTTAAAATAGGAATATCTAAATTATTGCCAAATTTAACTGTTGACCGAACATTTTTATTTAAAGAAGAAAATATCTCTTTATTCCCACACATATGATTACTACAACTAGAATCCAAATACTATATATTTTCGTCTTCCACAAAAGAGTTGCTTGCAAGAAATAAACTTTCTATATTATTAGAATTCTCACCAAAATATTAGTATTGATTTTTTACAACGTTCCCTGATAGTTGTTTTGAGATTTGGATCTACAGTCAGCAACTTTGTGTCCATACCTTCTATAATTAAAGCAATTAAAATTCCATCATTGTTGATATTGATTACCTCGACCTCTTCCTTAACTGGTAGGCCCAAAATTATTTCCTTCTCTTTATTGACTGAATGTTCTGAAATTGTTTTCTTTCCCCTGGTTAAAATTATTGCCATGACCTCTTCCTCTAAAACTTCCTCCACCTCTGCCTCTGAAATCCCCTATTCTTCTATTATTAAAACCACGAGCTCTACCCTACATTTTAATTAGATTTTGCAACATTATTAAAATTCACCTATCCTTTTAAGGCTTCTTTTGTTGGCTTTTCTATTTTCTCTAATATTATGCTAATATGACATTTAACGCTCCCTATAACTCTACTACAGTCATAGTCTCCGTATCATATGAATCTATTATTATAGTCATAACATGGTCAATTTAATAGGCATAGTGAGTAGAATCTTTTGCACCACCTTACTATCTAAAATATTCTCTCCAAACATCCTCATCTTGTTGATAAGATCAATCACACGAGAAAATTATTGTTCAATAGTTTCTGAATTAGACATTTCATACCTCTCATATTCTCAATGCAAGTATTGCAATTTGGATTTTTGAGCGTGATAGTGCGTGTCGAGTACACCGCAAAAATTTACCTAACTCTGCATACTAAAATTTGTAGTTATGATGAGTTGGGGTCGAATCCACAGGGAATGTTAAGTCAATTTCTGTAACGAATTTAATTGATGCAAGGAAAATATATGTGGGTTGTTGGATTTTAAGCAATTTAGAAATTAAAGTAAAAGTATACTATCGAAAACAAATTAAAACAAGCAATTGAAAATGAGAAAAGTGTCGAATATAAGTAAGGTCTAGGGTCAGAATTGGAAAACGATCAATATAGGTAGTAACCTCACACGTTCGGGTTATCTAACCTAAATTATATTGTTCTTAACAATTAAAAATCATTAGATGCTACTCAAAAACATCAAAAGTAACGATTACAGATTACATTTAATGTTTTAGCAATAGGTTTGAAATAAAACAATCAAAATAACGTATTAAAGATCATTCATTCCAAAACTCAATCAAAATCAACACTAACAATACAACAATATGAAAAGAAATTACAACCTTAAAATGATAAAAATAATTTAACCATGACTTGGCGTCATTATTCCCATTGAACTGACGTCAGAATGCTAGCCTTCTATCTCCATTTTTATGCTCCAATTGTGAGTCATCTTCTCCATGTGCTTCGGTGGTGAAAAGAACAAATAAGAATCTTTAGAGCCTCCACCTCTATTATCTTTCATGCTACTGCTCTCCTGTTCATTAATTTGACAAATAAAGATGGTGATCCAAGGCACTATTCTTGTCTCACTCCCTCTCTCGCAAGCTCTGTTAGAGAAGTGCTCTAAAGGCAATCACCTTTAGCACTCATTATACAACTCATTTTATGATTAATAAAGGCATTTTTCATTATTTCGATGTTCATACATTTATGGATTTGATGTTGATCTTAAATTGATTTAATGAAGTCCTTGATACAAAACATAGCATAGAGGAAATCATGATGAGATCATGATAATGAGATTCCTATCATGTGTAATTATGTTAGTATCTAAACTTTCCCTATTCATAGGATTAATGAGATGGGGATATCATTAATCCGGACAGACTAGCACATGTTATACTTCATGATTGGATCAAACAGTAGATCTCATAAGTTATAGACATGAGTTGTTTAAAGTTAACATATGGATGCTTACTAAGGTTAGTAAGCACATTGGATTTGTTAAGTCAAAATGACTTTACGATGAATAATTTTGATGAAGACCAAATAATAATAATAATAGAAGAAAGTAAGACGAAGCTGCGATGCAAAGAAAGTAAGACGGAAGCAGAAAAGTAAGATGCAAGCCGAAAGTAAGACGAAGCTCAGAGACAAAAGAAAATGAGACAAAGCTAAAGTCAAACTAAGACAAAGCCAAAAATAAGACGAAGAGGAAGCGGAAAGTAAGACACAAGAAAATAAGACGAAGCGGAAGCGGAAAGTAAGACGCAATAAATTAAGACGAAGCAGAGAAACTAAGACGAAGCGAAGTCAAAAATGAGACGAAAGAGAGTAAGACGAAGCAGAAGCAAAACTAAGACGAAGGTCCGATACCACGTCAGATGGATAATTAATTTGAGTTAGTTACAAAACTTAACTAAATAACTATTTCTTCAAAGATCAAGAAACAAGAAGAAAGAAGCAGTTATCAAGAAGCAGTTGAAGACAAAGGCCATAAATACGAGTCGGAGTCTAAGACTGAAGAAGTTAGAGATTTTAAAAAAGTTACACGAGTGAATTCAAAGTTACTAAATCATTGTATTCATTGAGCTAAACTCTAGAGCTATATTATCTGTAACAAAGCTCGAAACATCTTTCAGTAGAACGAAGAAAAGCTGAAAGCCTGAAGAGGCTAGGTGAAAAGAATACTTGTTATAAGAGACCTGAAGAGGCTCGGTGAAAAGAATACTTGTATCCTTGAGAAGTATAGTGAAATCTCATAAAGGATTCCGAGGACTGGATGTAGCCCACGGTTTGGGGTGAATCAGTATAAATCTGCTGTGTCGATTCTTACCCTCAACTCCGAACTTTTATTCTTATTGTTTTATACAAGTACTTAAAAGCGAATTGCAATACTTTGTGAAACTGTTATTCAATAGTTCTGATAAAGCAAGTTTTCAAAAGAAATTTAAAAAAGGGGATTGTGTTCAAAAAAAAGAATACACAATTCAACCCCCCTTCTTATGCGTTTTGTATATCGAATATTATGTCTTTACTAACGTATGATTTATTTCAATTGATATCAGAGCTCGGTGTCTAAGAACCACTGTCACAAAGTGTAGATAAAGATCCATGGCAAAATCGTACGTATATATAGCTGAGGGCGCCTCCGTCACTAGACCTCCTGCGTTCAATGGAGAAGACTACCATTACTGGAAAGACAGGATACAACTATTCATTGAATCTACTCATGTCAACCTTATGGAGATAATAAAAAATAGATCGTACACACCGGTAGATGAAGAAGGAAATGCTATTTCACGAATCAGATGGTTTGCAGATCAAAAAGCAAGATTCCAGCTGAATTCAAAGGCCAAGTTCTTTCTAAGTTATGCCCTAAGCAGAAGTGAGTATGATAAAGTTCACAGATGCGACACTGCGAAGGAGATGTGAGATACGCTATCCATCGCACTTGAAGACACTAATCAAGTAAAGGAATCCAAGATAAGCATTCTTATACACCAGCATGAGCTATTCAAGATGAAGAACGAAGAGTCTATTGATTAGATGTTTGGAAGATTTCAAACTATCATTAATGGACTTAAAGCTCTCGGCAGAACTTATGACAATTAAGATCACGTTAGAAAGATCCTCAGAAGTCTACCGAAGAGATGGAGACCAAAAGTCACCGCAATACAAGAAGCCAAGGACTTGAGCATGTTGAAGCTTAACGAATTGCTTAGATCCCTGAAGATAGATGAAGTGAAACTCGATGCAGAAGATAAACCCAGTTGGGATAAATCTATAGCATTGAAAGCCAGACAAAAGAACCACAAGATTCCAAGGAAGAGGAGTTCATCGTCGAAAGCGCTGAAGATCGAGGAAGTCAAGAATGACGACTATAGTGAATTAGATCAAGATTCGAGTGAAGAAGATGATGAACTATCCTTTATCTTGAGGAGGATTAGACGCATGTGGAAGAAAAAGGCAAAAGGAAACAAAGAGTCCTCCTTCAAGAAGAATAGCAAAGATGAAGGAA
>JAOQMK010000008.1:26696103-26709864 GCA_027564415.1 Erythroxylum macrophyllum
TGAGCTTTCGAAACTTAGTGGATTTCAAACCCCGACATTTATTTTGAACAATGATGACCCGAGCCGCATTTTCAGGAGAACTTTAGTTAATTGATTTCAATCTTAGTTATTTTCAATTGTTAATTTTCTAAAAACCCCCAAAAATATTTGTTTCATACTTTGCTTTCTTTAATTTTAAAAATCAAACCAAACCCCCCTTTTTAATTGCTTTCTTGCATAATTCAAACATTAGGCTAGTTTAGAATCAATTGTGCATCGGTTTCCTTGAGAGACGACCCGAGGTTCAGCTATGCTGCAATCCTTGGCATAAATTTATTTTTGACCGGTTTCCAAGGATCAATCTTAGGATTAAACGATAAGCCGCGATCAAGGACCCAGGGTCACAATCCCAGGCCATAATCGTGGCAGAGACCATTTTAGTTAAACACAACCGTGGTCTACTTAAGGACATACATGGACTGACCTCCCGATTTTAATTTTTCGCAGGTTAGTTCAGACTTTTGGATTAGGGTAAAACCTATTTTTTACCCTAATTAGAAAATACTACATAAGACAAAAGAAATGAACTAGAAAAAGAGCCTCCATTTTCCATCTTAAGAGAGAACACAAGGAAGAGGGAGAGAAGGAGAGAAGGGAAGGGGAGTTTCATCCAGCTACTGTCCAGCCACTCCAACCCAACCATGTTAGTTTCTATTTCTTCTTATTATTCATCTCATCTTAATGTATACTTTAGGTTTGAGGATGTTTAATATGTTGCTAAAGATGTTCTAAACTCTTTTATGGATTTGTTCTTAGTTCAATGTTAATTTGATTGCTTTTGATGTTAATGTGTTGGGTATTGTAATTGTTTGTCATATTTGCATACCTTGGTAATAAATCAAGAGAGTCAACCAATAGCAAAATGATTAGCTTAGGTAATGAGAGTTAAACATTCTAATAAATCACATAAACAATCAAATCGGTAATTTATAAGAGGAGATCTCTGTGGGGACCCGATTGTCTATTAGAATGCTTAAGATCTAATTAGGTTGTAGGTTGTTTTTGTTAATTGAGAGATTGCAATTTCAGTAATTCACTTCAATTAAAGTTTATGATTTAGGTTAATGATTATAAATCGAGAGAGAGTAATCCGCCCTTTGAAATTCTAGGACTGATACCAAATTAACTCTAGAGTAATCGAGCTAGCATTAGATGATAGGATAAATCCCCCTTTCTCATAATTGGTTAGTCCTCCTTGTATGATTTTTTATTTTTCAATTGGTTGTGCTCAATTTTTTTTCCTTGTATTAAATTAGAATTTCAATTTTCAATTTATCCATATTCAATTGCTTAACTTTCTGCTCATTTTCATTTTCATTTTAATTATAGTTTTATTCCTTGGAAAAAATAGGATTCGATTATTTCATCAATTCCTCATGGACCGACACCTCATATACTATACTACGACCCAAGCGCTTGCAGAATATTGAGGGTTTTATAAGATTTGAACTTGCTTAACAAGTTTTTAACGTCATTTCTAGGGAATTAGTTTAGGACTTTTTGAATTCCTTTGTTTTATGGAACTATCCCTTTCTTGTGATTGTGGCACCCAATTACACGAAATTTAAAAAAAAAAGAAAGAGAAGGAAGTTTGGGCACAAAATAGAACACACATCAATTTGGACATCATAATACAACTATGAGGAATCCAAAAAGTTAAATGCCAAGAAGAGGTAGAAAGAATGATGATGGAGGAAATATATCATAGGGAGCAAAAGACCCTTGCTCATATGGGAAATATATCATAGGGAGCAAAAGACCCTTGCTCAAAAAGTTAAATGCCAATAAGTAATCATCCTTATTGGAACACTTACAATCCGGGATGGCAGAACCACCCAGATTTCTCTAGTCTAACAACGCAAAAACTCATATGGGAATTCAAAGTTTTTTAGGATTTCAACAAGATGAGTCCATTCCATGGGATTCTAAATTGGACATGATCATCGACAAGCTCACGAATATGGAAGGGGCCCAAAAGAGGCTTAAAGGGAAGTTTGAGGAAGTAATGAAAGATCATGGCTCTTCTATTCACAACCTAAAGGTTCAAATGAGTCAGCTTTACAGGGAATTTTATAAGAGAAATGTGGAAAAATTTTTGAGCAATATGGAAACAAATCCAAGAGAGCAATGTAAGGCTATCACACTTATAGAGCTAGAATAACCAGCGAAAAAACAAGTTGAACCCCACCTTGTAGAAGTCCAAGAGAAGAAGAAAGGGGATGAAGAAAAGAATGAAGACCCTCCATACATTCCTCCTCCGCTTTATCCACCGAAAATACCATTCCCACAAAGACATCAGAAGAATGAATGGGATGCACCATTCGCAAAGTTCATGGAAAAGCTAAAGAAATGAAAAAACTTGCTTTTCTTTCGTGGAAGTGTTGAAAAGCAGGCTCAAGTACCCGAAGTTCCTTAAAGACATATTATCTGCCAAGCAGACTTGGGATGATAATCAAACGGTAGCTATGATAGAATCCTCCAGCTTCTTAATTACCAACCATATGCCCTCACAGTTGAAAAATCCTAGGAGCTTTATAATACCCGATGTAGTTGGTAATTTAAAGATTTCAAATTGTATATGCGACTTAGGCGTAAGTATAAACCTTATGTCTTTGTCGATTTTTAGGAAACCGGGGCTAAGAGATGTGAAGCCAACATCTATGCATATTCAATTAGCAGACCAGTTGATAAAGAAATCGTTTGGCATCGTGGAAGATGTACCTGTAAAAGTGGACAAGTTTATCATTCCTGTAGATTTTGTTGTGCTAGACTTTGAAGAGGATCAAAATTGTCCACTATTTCTTGGTATATCATTTTTTACCATCGGAAAATTTTTAGTAGATGTCCGTAAAGACAACCTCATCCTTCGATGATCCTATAATAACTAAGTGACCTGCCCGACATTCCACGGTAACTCTCCAGCCGATATCTGAGTCAGCTAAAAAGTTCCCGTGAAGCTAAGCCTATTGTCTTTGTTAAAAAAAGCTTCAACTCACAATAAGAAATGTAAACAGTGAAGTTTTGTTTTTCAATTTATTAAAAATTTCGACAGCATAACGATTGTATTTTGACTTCCCAAAAATTTCAAAGTTCCTATAAAAGTTCAAAACACTTCTATTATCACATCAATTTCTCAACTCCAAATTGTGGACTTCAAATCTACTCACATGCAGTCTCAAATAGTTACATCAATAAACTTTGAAAAGCTTAAAACAACGCCATACATTTCATTTAAAAACCTTTATACACATCCATTCTTTATACAAATGTACTTTCCAAAAACATGTTCAAAGATATACAACAATTCTGAAAAATATGTACAAGGTAAAATAAAAATGCTTACACAATAGCACTCGACGAAGTTGACTACTCGCGAGGTAGAGTTCCTGCTGCTAAAGCTCCTAAGCATGCACCTAGGAGGTTTTATTTAAAAACATAAAATAAAGGGTGAGCTAAATGAGCTCAGTAAGTGTTATTGGTTTCCAACCAAAAAAATTATAGTTATACAAACATTAACCTCCATAAAAGAAAACAATTTCTTTTCTTTTGCAAGTAATAATCAATGTTCTTACAAAACGCTTTCTTTTCTTTTCATAAGATCAATGCATATGTGTATATATATATATTCTTTTCATAAGATGAATGCATACATTAAAAAAACATATATATATATAGGTGTAAGGCCACGAAGCTGGTTCTGCATCACTTACCTGTGCCTGATTAACCTCTATATACCGATTGTTATGAAGTTAGTTCTGCATCACTTACTCATAATGATGCTAGCACTACATATAAATCAATGGCTACGAAGCTGGTTCTACGTCGCTTACCCGTAATAGTGTTAGCACAATATTACTCCACACGTGCAGAGGGCGACTCACAGGACATACTGACAGACACAACACCACCCATGTTAGTGACAGGTGCCCCCAAACACTGCCATGCACGTTAGGACGTACTCTGATCGATATAATCGTATGTAAAAATACCTAACGGTGTACTTTAGGCTAAATCACAATCAATACATAAGCGCGTCCCATTTCAATACCAATTAAAAACGTATTCAAATTCCATTTCTATACCAATTCAAAGCATATGCAAATTCCAATTCAATTCCAATTCAAAATATGTGTACATCTCATTAGTTTCCAAGTGCATTCAAAACTCAATTCAATGCTAAATCAAAGAATATGTAAATCTCGTGAAGATTAACGTTTAAATTCAAGTAGTAGCACCAATGGAATTATTGATAAACATACTTTTCATAGTAAGATAAAAACCATCTTTACATGATCAATTTAAAGGTACACTCAATATTTGTCATTTATCGTAAACTGCCCTCACGTGTTCATTGCTTTTCCTTTATTAGTCCTGAGTCTAAGGTGATCTAGAAAACTTTATGGTCTTACTCAGCTATGAGGGAGACCCCATAAGGGTTCCTAAAACCTGCCAAGTATATCCATAAATTACCACCTTGTTTTTCAAATTTTATAACAAAGGGCTTAACCAAAATCTTAGCATTTAGTATGATTAAAATTCTATTTTCTTTTCATTCGACCATTGAACAATTTCCATGATTAATACATGTTGTCTTATTTCCATTTAAATAACGTACATAGTATATACCTAATGTTTTCCTTACTTTGAACCGTTAAACTATGTACAACATACATGCTGCTATTGAACAACCATTAAGCCATATATATAGCATCTACATGTTGCCAATTAATACCCATTGAATAACATTAATAAGACTTGGATATACATGTTGTTTACCTCTCCATTTACCATGCTGTTTTTCTTTTCATTTAACCATGCCTCCATTTTTTCCTTAATTTTCACATATCAAACGTTCAAATTAGGTTCTGAAGTCTTCTAGACATTGTTCCCTTATGTCTTTCATTTCTATATCATCAAAAATCAAGTCATTTTACCTTCTAAATTATGAAACACATACCAAATATCACAAGCTGTTTGAACATAGGGATAGTAGCAAATTACCATAATCAATTTCAATTTTCAATATCATTCAGTTATAATTAGGTTTAGATATCTTCTAGATATTTGTAGGGCTATGTCTTAGGTTTCATTTACAGTTAAAATCACCCAATTTGGAGTTTTGTAGACTAAGTTATGGCCAAAAAACTAGGACTGCTCAGGGAAAACGAGAATCCTAATACAGAATTGCACTAAACATAGTGAAAAACACTTACCACTTTCTTCAAATCATGTTCAAACATTCACGCAATTCATAAGGAGATTCATGTTTCCAGCTTAAGCATTCACATGACCAGCTAAAGAGGATGGACAAGAGTGGTTTAACATACCTAAAATCAAATGGTAATATGCTGCCCATCTTTTCCCTACATGTAGTTAGCGTTGATGGAGGTGTTGTCCATGGTTGGAAGCTTAAACAACATACTGAATTTATTTCCCAAAGGCAGTAACTTGGAAGACCTATGCGTGAAGGGAGCAGCTTCGATTATTCTTCAATAATTCTAGTCCAAAGGAGAGCTAAAGTTTTAATAGAATGAAGGTAGAGCAAGTCCCACCCTCTTTGTTTTACATGCTACATATTGAAGGGGACTGTCCACACTTTGCAAGCTTAACTACCAACAGTTGTCCATCATTTTATCCCTCACCATCTTTGTTTAATTAAGCCATTAATACCTTGTAACATTCACAACAATACTTGTCTCCCACATATAACAGGTTGTTTTCATTTTTGTCTCACCAAAATGACACATGTCCACACCATGAATTGGTTTCTCATGTAATGAATTTTATGTCGTTCACATCTACTCCTTCATAAATGTGACAGCACAAGTTTTTTCATGCATTCTTGTTCCAAAATAATGAGAATTTCTTCATATATGTGACAGCTGCCACTTGATAATATGTTACACTTAAATATATCAATATATAAGTTGGATCAATTTACTTTAAATATCAGTAACTATGGTTGATTCTTATGTCCTTATGTTTCAGCCCAAGAATGCTTCAAATTTTCTCCAGAATAATTTAAATCAAGGTCAATCTTGATCTATCATAAATTCATTAGATTGAATTTTTTTGTCCATTTCCATACCATTAAACTCCAATATTTTTCACCTATCATTTGACTTTAATACTTGTCATTCAGAGTTGGGTTCCTAATTCATCTTTTAGCGAAAATAAAAATTTACATTTACACAAAATGAAATTTTATAGAAACATGAAAAGAAAAGCTTAGGTTTTTACATTTGAATTAGAGATGAATAAGTGCAATTTAGCATGAATAAGGTATTAAAGAATCCAAATGAGGGTAGTTCATTCATGAGAATTGATGAAGTCGAATCTTCAAAGGAGCGAGAAGAAGAAGAACAAAAGACAGCGAAGATTGAGTTTGAAGCATATAAGGAAGTCTCGGTTCTTAAAGCTAAAGAAAAAGAGAACGAAGAACAGAGGATACAAGATATAGAGGTTAAAGAAGATACGAAAGTCTCTATTCATGAGGTGAAAGAAGAAGAGGAGACAGGGTTGACTGAGGAAGAACAAGAACAACTCACCCTCTTGCAGGACAAACTGTTGGATTCAGTAGAAGATTTAAGGAGTTTTGTTATTCCTTTTTTTGTTGACAGTTTATTAGTAAAAAAGACATTACTAAACTTATTTGGTTTTCTTCATTTTATCAATATTGTCCTTTTGATTATCTTCCAACATGTAGCTTATTTACGAACTATGAAGCTAAAATTGGGCAATAAGAGTGGAAGTAAACCACTCATAATTGATCTTAACTGAACTTTGAAGAATACAAGGCCAAGCTAATGACCATAACTTAGCATGTTTGATAATTAGAATGAAATTGTTGTGTAGTTAGATTTCTTTTAAATTCAAAAAATAAGTTTTTAATGATGTGGAATGGTTCGGAATGCTAACTCTCTTATTCCTCTAAAAGAAATTTTAAGATAGGGTAGCAATCTTAGGCGTCAAGCGCAGTTGGTTTTAAACTCCAACCCTATCACCACTCAATTGTCATGACGGGTCTTTACACTCTAACCCTTTTCTTTTCATTTGTCTTTATTTTGTTTTTATGTTTTTGTATCATTTTATTTTGATTCCCACCTTGTATATTATTCTTCCCTCTTACATTGAGGATAATGTGTTGTCCAAATGTGGGGAGGGTTGCATTATGTGAATTATATGTTTTATTTTGAATGTGAATTTTGCATATTATACGTTAGTTTTGTTTAGGTTTGCATGATGTGACTCGTGTGAATGTGTCAATTGCTAGGACTTAACAGAATCATTTTTAGCTTTGGACATAGTCTTTTAGATTGCTAAGATTTATTAGCTTATGAAATTAGTGTCTTAGGTTGCTTTGGTTAAATATGCATGTTAAGTAGGATATGATGTTAGTTTGTTCACCCTTGGAATTTGACACATTTATTTATAATTTTATGTCAATCAAATAAGTAGCATCGTTAGTATTCTTTCATGAGAATGATTAGCTAAAGAAATGAGGAAGGCAAAAACAAAAACAAAAAACAAAAAAGTGCATGTTTTTGTTTAATAAATAACTATTCTGCTGGCCCTTTTTGAAACAAATCAGATTATGAATAGAGCTAGTAGTCAGTTGAGAATGTGATCTAGCTAAGTAACCGGGGGACATTCATCACAAATGTTTGCCTTCACGTCAAAAGGATATAATGACGTTCCAACCAAGCCACTTAATAAAAACATGATTTAGTTGAGTAACTTGGGAACATTCATCACAAATGTTTGCCTTCACGTCAAAAGGATAGGTTCATATTGATAAAAATTAACAAAAATAGTGTGTTGTTTAATAAATCCTACCGATCTTTGTAAATAACATGACTTCTCATGAAAAGTTACTTAAGGATAGTTACAATTTTGATTGACTAACTAATTATCAATGTGTGTATGAGAGTGATAAGAGTGAATGAATTTGACATCAAGTCTTGATTAGTATGTATATTTAGTCCGAAGTGCTTAAACATATATTTCATAAGTTAATAAGTTAGAACAACTTGAAGGATTGTGTTTGTAGTTAAATTTGTTTCGTAAAGTTCAATGTCATTGTACCATTACTGCATATATGTGTATTATTAATTGGTACGTTTTTGTTTTGTTTGTTTTGTTTTTTCTAGAGGACAAGTAAAAGTTCAAATGTTGCGATGATGATATTTATAGATTGCATAATGTTTTAATAAGCATTTTAGTATGATTTTAGTTGTTAATCAATTTATTCATGCATGTTTAGGTTTATAATTGTGTTAGTTGGTTAGATATTTTCATTTTGAGTGTTATGTGGGTTAGAGCATGCTAGTGAGCTTTAATTTGTGTTTTTTAAATCCCTTGATGTGTTTGTTTAAGATCAGATATCAAAGAATGAAGAAGATTTGGAGGAAGCTTGGCAGAGGTCCCAAGGCCACGATTGTGACAAAGACCCTTTCATCAAGCCATGATCATAATAGAGACCATTTTAACTAGACACGATCGTGGCCCTAGACAAATGCAGACCAGACTCCTGAACTTAATTTTTTTTAGGTTATTTCAGACTTTTGGGCTCGATAAAACCTAAATTTTACCCTAATTAGAAAAGAATACATAAGATAAGAGAAATGACCTAGAAAGAGAGCCTCCATTTGCCATCTTAAGAGAGAACAGAAGGAAGAGGGAGAGAAGGGGAGTTTTATCCAGTTGTTATCGAGCCACTCCAACCTAGCCATCTCAAGTTATTTTATATTTCTTCTTGTTATTCATCTCATCTTGATGTATGCTTTGTGTTTAAAGATGTTGAATATGTTGTTAAGGATGTTCTAAACTCTTTTAGGGATTTGTTCTTGATTCAATATTAATTTGATTGCTTTTCATGTTAATGTATTGGGTATTGTGATTGTTTGTCATATTTATATGTTTTGGTAATAAATTAAGAGATTGAATTGATAGCAAAATGATTAGGTTGGGTAATGAGAGTTAAACAATCTAATAGATCACACAAACAATCAAATCGGTAATTTATACGAAGAGAGACCTCATGTAAGGACCCGATTGTCTATTAGAAAGTCTAAGATCTAATTGGGTTGTGGGTTGTTTTTGTTAATTGAGAGATTGTAATTTCAGTAATTCAATTCAATTAGGTTTAATGATTTAGGGTTAATAATTGTAATTTGAGAGAGAGTAATCCACCCTTCAAAATTCTAAGACCGATTCTGAAATAACTCTAGAGTAATCGAGTTAGCATTAGATGATAGGATAAATCCCCCTTTCTTATAATTGGTTAATTCTCCTTATATTTTTTTTGATTTGTCAATTGGTTGTGCTCAATTTTGATTTTCTTGAATTAACTTAGAATTCCAATTTCAATCTATCCATATTCGATTAACTTTCTGATCATGTTCATTTTCATTTTAATTACACTTTTAGGCCTTTGACAAATTAGGATTCGATTAGTTCACTAATTCCTCATAGGATCGACACCTCATATACTATGCTACGACCCATGCACTTACAGAATATTGAGGGTTTTATAAGATTATAACTTGCTCAACACTATGGCTATCACAAGAAAAATACATTAAGAAATTGTTTAACATATTTAACATGACTAAAGTAAGGCCTATGAGCTCTCCTCTTGGTAATCATTTCAAGATGAGTATAAAATAGTGTCCTAGAACTAAAGATGATAAGAATTAGATAAAAAAGTGCTTTACTCCTTGGTAATTGATAGCCATATATGTATAAGACCATATTTGGCCCACACTGTTGGTTTTATGAGCAAATTTATGTCCAATCCTGGAAAGGCTCATTAGGCAGTTGTGAAGTGGATACTTTGATACTTCAAAGGAACTTCTAAGTACTACTTATGTTTTGGAAATAGAACACCTACATTCAATGAATTCACTGATGCTAACTGGTCTAGTGATATAGACTTCAGAAAGCTCACCTTTGGATACTTGATAACTTATGCGAGGGGAGTTGTCTCGTGGCAATTTAAATTGCAAAGGTATGTTACATTGTCAACTTATAAAGCAAGTTTGTTATATGTTATATTGCAATAACCAAAGTGCCATCCATTTAAGCAAAAACTCTATATTTCATTCTCTAACCAAACACATTAACGTAAGGTACCACTAGATTTGAGAAATGCTTGAGTCCAATCAAATGTGCATTAAGAAGATTCACACTGATAATAATGAATTAGATATTATGATGAAAGCATTTCCAAGCCAAATGCTTGATTTCCATTAGACAAGTACCAAATCGGTTAAGCCATCCTTATATTTCAGAAAGGGAAGATTTTTTTGGAATAATTCCTCACCACGAATAAGGTCAAAGATAACACTGGAAGCATAAATTTTGGAAAGTAAAACCTTGACTACCCTTGAGACTTGTAGCCTGACTAAGTAAATATTTTTTAAAAGTAGAATTAGTCAACCTAGGAAACTCAACATGGAGTGTCTGGAGGTTTCAACATCTTTCCTACAAAAGGAGGTAATTCTTCATTTGTTTGTATCCTTCATCCAAAACCGTATCACTTAAATAAAAAAGAGTATCAAAAAAGTGTTTGACGAGTATTAGATCCTCACAATCCCTTGTAATCTTAGAAAATATTTTCTTGAAGCCTTTTTTTCAGCTTTGTATCCTCTAGTGTATTCTAGGAAGAATTGTTGTAATCATACTATTGTTCATTATGGAAGTTTGCGGATTTTATCCATATTAAACATTCAATTAATCTTTTCTCTTTTTTACTTACTACCACCATTCATATAGTCCATTTTTTCTCAATAGAGAACCCTACAAGAGAGTCAGATAATGACTCGAGAGCAAAATAATGTCTTGACATAGCTTTTCCAAGTCATATGTTGCCTAATTTGCCTAACTCAATTCTCTTCCACTACAATATTCTAGACTATCAAGACTCTCTCTATACGCTAGCTTCTGCTAGTTCTGCATAGAATATGGTATTTATAGCATGATTTTGTCTTAGGTAACATAGATGTTGTCTTCCAAAATTGTAACGTGGCTCTTCAACAACCAGCAAGT
Source organism: Erythroxylum macrophyllum (assembly GCA_027564415.1). NCBI lineage: Eukaryota > Viridiplantae > Streptophyta > Magnoliopsida > Malpighiales > Erythroxylaceae > Erythroxylum > Erythroxylum macrophyllum. The sequence goes on from JAOQMK010000008.1 coordinate 26,707,192, forward strand.
GGAAGCTGCAACATGATACTAGCAAATGGAAGAATAGACCCTAGTCCTTAACACAATATCGGTATAATGAAGGAGAGGATACATATTTTTTGAATGGATTAGTAGTAATGGACATAACAAATAGGCAAGCAAAACAAGTAAAGTATAGGACAAACCCTACAGTTGGATGGAGTAAACTGATATGGAAAAACGCTATCAAGCCAAATGTCAGCTTCTTGAGTTGGTTAGTAATGAAGGATGGACTAAGCACTATGACTGTTAAGTCAAAATAACTTTACGTAAATGATTTTGATGAAGAACAGATAATAATGAAAAGAAAAAAGTAAGATCGAAGCAGAACAAAAGACAGACGGAAGGAGCAAAGCCAAAAATCAGACGGAACAAAAACAGACGATGTAAAAGGCAGACGATAGCGCGGAAATAGCTAAAACAGAAAAAGAAGACGAAAGCGCTAAGACAAAAACAAACGAAAGCGTGAAGCCGAAAGTCAGACGATACAAAAGACAGACGAAAGAAAATCAGACGCAAGGCACGAAAATAAAAATGAGACGGAAGCGCAAGGAGAAAAACATCATACGGAAGATCCGATACCACGTCGAATTACAAATCAGCTTGAGTTGGTTACAGAACTCAACTGAATAACTAATTCTTGAAAGATCAAGAAACAAGAAGAAAGAAGGAGTTATCAAGAAACAGTTGAAGACAGAGGCGATAAATATGAGTCGAAGTCGAAAACTGAAGAAGACTTTTAGCAATTCTGAAAAGTTTGAGTGATCTAACTTAGAGCTATTTTTATCTGTAACAAAGCTCAAAATACCTTTCAGTTGAAAGAAGAGCAGATAGCCTGAAGAAGCTAAGAGCGAAAGAATACTTGTTGTAAGAGACCTGAAGAGGCTCGGAATCAAAGAATAGTTGTAACGTTTTGAGAGATAGTGAAATCTCATAAAGATATCTGAGGACTGGACGTAGCCCATGGTTTGGGGTGAACTAGGATAAATCTGTCGTGCCAACATCTCTTAACTCTCAACCCTTAACTCTCTTAACTTTGAATTTTCGTTTTTACTATTTTCATACGAGAATTTCGAAAATATTTTATAACATTGATTTTTAGTAGTTTTGTAAAAAGAACGAGTTTCTTTTAACGAAATCGTTTACAAGGGGATTAATGAAAAAGAATACACAATTCAAACCCCCTTCTTGTGCATTCATATATCTCTTATTAAGTGTTGTATTAACGTGTGATTCACTTCAATTGGTATCAAAGCTTGGTGTCCAAGGATCACTGTAACAAAGTGTAGATCAAGATTCATGGCGGAATCACATACATACATTGCTGAAGGTGCCTCAGTCACTAGACCTCCGGCGTTTAACGGAGAAGACTATCATTATTGGAAAGATAGAATGCGGTTGTTTATTGAATCTACTCATATTGACCTTTGGGACATAATAGAGAATGGACCATACACACCAGTAGATGAAGAGGGAAATCCTATTCCATAAATCAGATGGACTGCTGATCAAAAGGTGAGATTTCAACTTAACTCGAAGGCAAAGTTCTTTTTGAGTTGTGCCTTAAGCAGAAGTGAGTACGATAAAGTCCACAGAAGCGATACTACGAAGGAGATGTGGGATACGTTATCCATCGCACATGAAGGTACAATTCAAGTCAAAGAGTCCAAGATAAGTATTCTTGTGCATCAGTACGAGCTTTTCAAAATGAAAGATGAAGAATCTATTAATCAAATGTTTCGAAGATTTCAAACAATTTTCAATGGACTTAAAGCCCTTAGAAGAACTTACTATAATCAAGACCATGTTCGTAAGATCTTAAGGAGTCTACCAAAAAGGTGGAGACCGAAAGTCACAACTGTACAGGAGGCCAAAGACTTAAGCGTGTTAAAGCTCGACGAATTGTTTGGATCTCTAAAAATACATGAAGTTGAGCTCGATGCTGAAGACAAGCCCAGACGGGACAAGTCGATAGCACTGAAGGCCGGACAGAAGAACTATAAGACTTAAAGGAAGAGGAATTCATCATCAAAAGCTCAGAAGATTGAAGAAGCTAAGAATGATGATTTCAGTGAGTCAGACCAAGAGTCAAGTGAAGAAGATGACGAGCTATCTTTCATTTCAAGAAAGATTAGACGAATGTGGAAGAAAAAGGCTAAAGGAAATCCATCCTTCAAGAAGAATAGCAAAGATGATGGAAAGATCGAGAAGACATCCGTCACATGCTATGAATGCAACTAGCCAGGACATTACAAGTTCGAATGTCCATTACTCAAGAGAAAACCAAAGAAGAGTAGAGAAGGCAAGAAAAGCATGTTGGCAACTTGGGAGGATGTAGATTCGTCTGAATCAGATACTAGCTCAAAGACATCAGAATATGCGAATATATGCCTAGTAGCATAAGAAGAAAGTGATGAGGAGGTAATCTCAAAATTTAATGATTTACAAGATGCATATTCTGAACTACTAGAAGATTCCCATGCAATTCTGAAACAATATAAACTGTTGAAGAAAAAGTATATAGAGAGTCTAAAGAATACATAAGAGTTAGAAAGAGAGAACATTTGCTTAAAAAAGCAAGTGGACAAAATTAAGAAAAAGGGAGTTCTAGATAGATCTGAAGAGATCAATCAGCTAAAGCTTAGAATTAACAGTCTTTCAGCT
>JAOQMK010000008.1:26709964-26720401 GCA_027564415.1 Erythroxylum macrophyllum
ATCAATTTCCAGTGGTTCCATCGAGAGAGACGACCCGAGGTTCAGCTTGCTGCAATCTTGGAATTAATTTATTTTGATCGGTTTCCAAGGTCGATTTCTTAATCGAACGACAGAGCCGCGATCAGGAAGGGTTTTGGTTCAAAGAGCTTAGAAATTGCATGAGTTTAGGTACTCTAGGAGCAATTTTAGTAAATGTACTTTGTGGATCTTCAATTTTGCAACCCATTTGATCTTAGGATTTTTGTCTATGAAAAGGAAATCAAGAAAGACAAGAGGAGCAAGAGGAGAGGCACATTTGAGCAAGTTATAAGCAAGGAAATTAAAGGTGGGTTTCACTTTATAATTAAATAATGAGCCATTAAAGTTTCTTTCATGAAATGACAAGAAATGATTTTTCAACAACCTTATTCATGTGCATTTATTGCTCTTGAAATGTTGTAAGATTCTGCTACATGGTTGTATATGAATTATGTTAATTGTTGATGGAAATGATTTTTAAAAGAATAGCAAGTTTAAGAACTCAAGTTTTAGAAATGCATATGAAATATTTTATGCTCATGAAACATAAGTTTTGCAAAAATGTGCCATTTGGGGCAACTATTTTCAGTTCATGAAATATATGTTATGTGGGTTTGTGATAGTCCCTCAAGAATGTCACGTGCACGTTGACCAAGTTATAGGCTTCTCCTGCCTACCCGCTAATGGCACAGAGTTCCTTCATGGACTCCCTCAAGTTTACGACTACACAGGACCATTATGTGGAAATGTGTAGTGCGTCATGTTTCAATACCCAAACCATTTTGATATGCTATATGTTCATGATAAGTTGATAAGAATGATGCATACACATTTTGCATAAACGTGAATTTTCTGTATTGAAAAATGACTTTGTAAATGGTTTTGCTTATTACCAATTATAAAATTGTAACTCACGGGCTTTTAGCTCACCCCCTATTCTCCTCCCCAAATCTAGGTGATGAGCAAGATATCAAGTAGTCAAAGGTCAAGGCATCACTCCAATCTTTGATTATTTTGTATTTGAAGCAAATCTTGTAAATTAAGGCTTTAGTGACATTTTAAGCAACTCATGTTTCATGTATCTTTTGAATTTTGGGATTTTGAGATGTTAATGTATTTGCAGCTTGAAATACCTACTAAAGCTTTGTAAAACTCTTATCTTTTGATGCAAATGGAATAAGATTGCATTTTTGCTCATGACTTCGTCTCAAGTTTATACATTGCATTTTTTAGTTTGCATAAGGAAAAAAGTTCGTGTTCTGAAGTCAGGGGAAGATCTAGTGATTTAGGCAAATGTGCCTTCTAGAAAGTTGTAGGCCTTTCTTCTAGCTTTCCAACGGTTCATAGTAGGAAATTTTTGGACATCGGAGTTCAAAGTTATGGTCTTTAGAAGGGGAGATGCTTAGGAGTATCAAGTGGTATCGTCTGCAGAGACGTATCGCCTGTGATGATGTCACATTGCCTGTGATGATGTCATATCGTTTGTAAGGATGTATCGTCTATCGTCTATAGAGACGTATTGTCTGTGATGACATCATATTGTCTATAAGGATGTATCGGCTGTGATGACGTCATATCGTCTTAAGTTGACTCCGCTTCTTGAGAGTTGCAACGTCTTAAGTTGACTTTGCTTTGTCTTAAGAGTTGCATCATTTTAAGTTGACTCCGCTTGGTTTTAAGAGTTGCATCGTCTTAAGTTGACTTTACTTTGTCTTAAGTTGATTCTGCTTCGCCTTAAGAGTTACATCGTCTTAAGTTGACTTTGCTTCGTCTTAAGCTGACTCCGCTTTGTCTTAAAAGTTACATCGTCTTAAGTTGACTTTTCTTCGTCTAAGTTTACTTCGCTTCGTCTTAAGAGTTGCATCATCTTAACTTGACCTTGCTTCGTCTTAAGTTGATTCCACTTCGTCTTAAGAGTTGCATCATCTTAAGTTGACTCCGCTTCGTCTTAAGAGTTGCATCGTCTTAAGTTGACTTTGCTTCGTCTTAAGTTGACTCTGATCGTCTGCTTTTTGCTTTGTTTGCTTTTTGCTTCGTCTGCTTCTTGCTATCGTCTGCTTCTTTTTTGACCCTTCAGACGATAGAATCTGTCTTCGAGGATTTCATAAAATTATAGATCTCGAAGTCTTCTATCAAGAAGTCCTAAGATTATCTTAATCTAAAATCCCATATGACAGTTATGCTAATTGCCCCACGGCAAGTGCAATAGATTGAGGTCAAGACCCTGTTCGAGCCTTTCATCCATAACTTTGTTATAGGATCTCCAAATGCGATAATTCTTGCCTCTAAATAAACTAGAGACATAAAGCCTCAAATGTTCAGAACAAGTCGAAATGAAATTTCAGTTTGGGGTTTCCCAAAATCTATTTGAAAACGGGACCCAACACTTATGGTATCAAAGCAATAAGAGGAATCGATGATGGTTAAGGAGAGTTCATTGAAATAAATGTAGTGATTATGATGAAGAGGTGGGTTTCGAAAATAGGAGAAGTGAGTTGTTTTGAAGTTTGTCCTGGTGGGGGCACGCCAGCCTTGTGGGATCCGCGTTCAGATGTCACTTAGGACGTCGGGCCCGTGACTCATGAGGGGGGGGGGTACCTAACACCTATGCATGACCGAAACCTAGTATAAGAAGAGTCTTATTGTTTCCTTCTTTCTTCTAAGAAAAAGCTCCTTCAAACATTTTCTTCTCCTTTCTCACAAAAGGATCTTGTTAACCAAGTTGTCCAAGAAGAACAAGTGGTAAATCAAATTGGTTGAGGATACAACAAGGAAAAGATAGATTGACAAAGGAAAGGATTCAAAAGCAAGGCTAAAGCTATGATTCGATACAAGAAGAAGGAGAGGATAGCACAACGAGGAGTTAAAACTGTAGCGAAGGAGTCGGTAATATTTCTACCATCTTATCTTTATGTTAAATATTATCCATATACCGTATCATGTATAGATTGACATGTTGATTTGGTTATCATGCTTCCGCTGCGTCGTGATTTGTAAAAAAGTTTTGAAATCCACCGTTTAACCAAATATTGCATGTTTTCATTTCCGATCCAACATTGAAATCAATTCCTACTTTCCTATACTATATTTGTTTTATGGATGAAATTTAAGATTTAATTTGGGTACAAGGGACATCATCACCAATATGTCTTGAAATATTGATGAAGAGTGAAGGTTTACAAGCTAATTAGCATCAAATAAGGATATGATACCAGCACCAGTCTCATACTGGTTAGGAAATTTTCATTTTTTAAGTCAAAAATAAATCAATATCGATGCCAAGTGTAGGACGAGTGCTACACTAGTGACACAATTTTTAATGATGCATACAAGTGGAATTTTAGAATCATTAGATATTCATGGAAATTTAGTTTCAATAATCTTAGGCCTCTATGGAAATAATGTTTTACTATACTTAAAACTACTTATATGTAACCTAAGAATATAAATACTTTAATAAGAGTTTTGTAAGGTAGAACCTTTGGGATATTGAGAATGTTGTTATCATCTACTCTACTATTATCAAATTTCTCATGGTTATACAATCTCCTTCCTTGTAAATGTAGGTGGTATAATTGGTTAAACTACATAAATTTTTATGTTTTTTACTTTGCCTAATTTCATCTTATATTGCTTCTAGTTGTGTGACAATTGGTAGTAGAATAATTGGTATCTTAACAATTAGTATTAGAGCATAGGTTTTGCTATCAAAATATCTCTTCACAAATTCGATATTGAGATGGATTGAACGATTTCATTCTATGGAAGGTGAAAAAAGAAAGTAGTTCTTGCTCAGCAAGGAGACACAGTAGCATTGAAAAAAAAAGAAGAATTTTTAAAGAATTTAGGAATATAGAAGGAAAAGATTTTACAAAAAAATGTACAGTGAAATATTGTTGAGTTTAGGTGATAAGGTGACGAGAGAGGTAGTTGATAAAATAAATTTTGCTTCATTTTGGAAACAACTTAAAAATATCAGAACAAAGGACTTATGAATCATTTATACCAAAAGTAACATTTATATAACTTAAAGATGATAGAAAGTACACAAATAAAAGACCACTTTGATAATTTTAATCAGATCATCTTGGTTTTGTAAGGTGTTGGGGTTAAAATTGAGAATGAGGATCATGTCATAATCTTTTTTTCCCCTTGCCAATTCATATGAGAATTTTGTTAATACCATATTGTATGATAGCGAGGCAACTTAATTACTACGAAAGGTGCTCTGTAGTCTGAAGAATTGAAGAAAAAGGTCTTTGACACATATAAAGGTGGATTATATGTGGGTCTAGTTGTTAGTAGAGGAAGAACAAGGAAAGGATAATCAAAGTAGGAGTAAGCCAAAATCCAAATCAAAGGCTAAAGTTGTTTGATGCTTTATGATTTAACTACAAAGAAAAATAGTACTTTAACAGAGACTATCCATATCAAATGAATAGAAACAAGAAAAAGAAGTAGATTAAAAAAAAACAAGAATTTTGTAGTCTGTCAAAGTTTTGATAAAGAGTATGTAAGAGAAAATTGAGATTTTTGATTAAGAGAATGGGAAGAGATAATTATATTTTGACTGAGTCTGAGTAGATTTGATTCTACGAATTGGTGGGTGTTAGACATTATTGCATCTTATCTTATAACTTTGAATAAGGATTGAGTCAATTCTTTTGAAAAAAATAGAATGGTATTGTCATATTGTGAAATGATGGAGAGTATGTTGTCAAATATAGTGATTCAGTGTATATCAAAATGCATAATGAAATTGTTAGAATATTGGATGCTTATTATGTTCCTATGCTTTGAAAGAATTTGATTTTCTTGAGTACACTTGATAGTCAAGGGTATGTGTTTTTTGACAAAGATAAAAAGCTTAAAGTGGTAAAAGGTGTGTTAAATGTGATAAAAGAAAAAAAAAATTATAACATAGCATCTGTGTCTTAATATGAAAGACAGTAATGGGGTCAATGGTTATTTCTCAATCTTCAAGGTAAAAGGATGATAATATTGCGGCATAGCATATACAAGTGAGTCATTTTGGTAAGCAAGAGATAATCAAAGTTCATACGGGGAGCTTATTGAAGGATGTAAAACATAGGAAGATAGACTTTTGTAAGTTTCATGTGCTTGGTAAAATGTCTTGGGTAACCTTTAAACATATAGTATTTTGGGAGCAATATATGTTTAGGAAAACATACAAAAAAGACATGTCAAGATCAACAATGAGTAGTGTTGGTTCAAAGGTGATACAAGTGATACTAGAATATCCTAGAATAGATGCCAAAGAGTTGGCAATTTAGTCCAAGAGATAGAATAATTTCAGGAAGAAAGTATTGGCAAAGTATAGCAAAAGATAGAGAGAGATGGATCATTAAGAAGCCAAGGAGATATAGTTGGAGAGACTCATCATGTATGCTCTTATCATTAGTGATGAGGATGCAACTACGTTTTAAGACATGGGGGAAAGTTAGGAGGAAGAACTAAATTCTAATAACAAAATTCCTAATGGCCAAAAGTCTATTCTCTATCAGTGTATCAACTTGGAAAGAATCATGTGAATTATCAATAGGAATTACAAACTGCTTGGAACATTAAATAGTTGGAGCCATGACATATACGATGGGATCAATGATGTAATTTGTTTTAATTACCCCTTCTGGGTGATAGAATATAAAGCACATTTTTTAACCCAGAACTGCAATACCAGTTTTTTTTAATTCATGTTAAGCAGTAACTGAAAGAAAACAGGGATGGCAAGATTACATACAACCCAATGAAATATGAGGTATCATCATCAATCATGACTCATGAGCAGCAAAACATTCTTCTTCCACTTTCTTGGGGTCTGCCATGCAATTTCATTCCTGCCGGACGTGTAGGGGCAGCTTTCGCCAATCTTTTTGCTGCAAGGAGGGAATTTATTTTATTAGCACTATGTCTTGTCGATTCTTACAATAACTCAGAAGCTTTCGAGTACATAAAATTTCAGAAACAGGCATTTAAATGACAAGGCCTAGCACCAAAACAAAGCTGTTGGAAAGTATTAAAGCAAGCATGGGAATATAATAATGCAACTTCGTCTTGTCTATCCTGTATTCATTAGAATCAGTTCTCAGTTTGGAGTTCATCTGGGGAAAATCAAAGCCTATCCTGTTTGAAATTTGTACCGCACATATGAAGAAAGTGGCATCAGATATGGAATATAACAAACAGCCGAAAATTGAAATACAAGTTCCATTCTTTCGTCCATGACTAGTATATTACCTATTTCATAAAATAGCTCATTTACATTCTGTGCAGTTTTAGCAGACGTTTCAAGAAAAGCCAAACCAGTTTCTCTTGCATATTGCTCGCCTTCCTGCAATATTTAGTAGAATTATTTGTTTATAAGCCATAACTGATCAATGAAAATCCGTGGAACTATGTTTTAAGTAGGAATATGTTCTCTATCAAGAGGATTTTGAAGTACCTCATTTCCAACTTTTCTCTTTTCTTCCAAGTCAGCTTTGTTAGCCACCAAGAATGTTATTAAATTTGGATTTCCTGACAAATAGAGAATAAGACTAATGAAATTGGACAAGCAAAATGCTTTTGTTGAAAGTTATCAGCAGTGGTTTCATAACATCAGGTACAAATCAAGGAAACAATCATGATAATGTAGGGAAAATGTCATTATATATTTCATCAATGTCAGTCTTTCTTCCTCTCAATGTATTCAGATCTCCAATTTCTGCGGAAGATACTTTCAGGAGAAGATTTTAGTTGTTTACCTTGCCTTTGCAGTTCCAGAACCCACTTTTTAGCTCGTTCAAAGGACTCCTGAACACAGACACATTAATAGTAGTGGTCAAAGATAATATATATATATATATATATGGCCCATGAACTACATTTTTCACAGAATGAATAAATGAGTTCCATAACTTTAATCAAAGGAATGGCTATTTTCGAACATAATTACCTCCTGAAATTTTCCATAAAACCTAAAATGTAGCAAGTACATAGTCTCTTTTATCCATATTGTCATAACACAAGTAGCAAAGTGTTATGACAATATGGATAACTGATGCAAAGGCAGACATGAAAGGCAGAGTTTCATTTTGTTAGAAACTTCCTAAAAGAGAATCAGCACATTGGAGAAGGTTTTACTCTTCTGAAAATATTTACAAAAAAATCACTTTTAGGTGTAGAAAAGTAACATTCCAGAAGAAAAGAAGCATATACCGGGCTTGTAATATCATACACCACGACAGCCGCAGCTGCACCACGATAGTACATAGGAGCCAAGCTATGGTATCTTTCCTGTCCTGCTGTGTCCCATATATCAAACTTTATGGTGGCCTCATTCAATGACAAAACCTGAGTGAAAAAAGCCGCTCCAATCGTTGATTCCTAAATATTAAACACTTGTTAGATGCCATATATATCTATACCTTTACAAACTTACATCAAATCAAACAAAAACAGGAGCTAACTTGGGCAAATTGCAGGGATAAAAATTGTAATGGTATTGAGTTCTTTGAATATTTGGCTTAGTAATCTACATCCCACTAAGATTCATTCTGTTTCAAATTGCTCTCGGGTGTAGAAGAATAGATTGATTGATAGAAACGTTATAGTGCAAACCAAAACGAACCTGGAAATCAAAAAATTGACCTTTGACAAATCTCAGAACCAAACTTGTCTTGCCAGTTCCCATATCCCCAAGGAGAACCTGAGAAAAGCATGAAAACGTGAACTTCCTGCTTTGCCAACCATCTATTCTCAAAATGCATATCAGATTACGCCTCCATCAAACGCTCAAAAGAATCCTTTCAAAGAAAGATGATCCAAGGGAGGATCAATTGAAGTTTCCGCTTGATAAAAGGGAACATAACTTCAAAAGACGAACTAACAATTAACCACAAGCTCCGTAGAGCCAATTAAAACAACACTAAACCACCAAAGAAACATATGTAAGATTTTCCGGACGACGTAAGATCAGCAGTCACCATGTTAGACTTAAGTACGTCAAAGAATCAACCCTTTTGCCCCTAGGACCTATTCAAAGAATAAATCCAGATAGCACCCAACTTTTGAATAGAAAAGCTATGAACCCTGTATGTTATATTCTCTTCCCCATCTTGTTTGGCCATGTTTCAGAGAAAAGTGGAAAAGGGAAAGACATACCTACCAGCTTGGCTTGTATGTTCTTGCTGCTTGTTCTAGCCATCACCAGTCGATGTAAACAATTGCACGTGAAAAGAACGAAATTTTCAGAGAGCACGACAGAGGCAGAGATGATCCAAGTCTGAGTCGAGAGAGAGAGAATGATCAAACATCAAAAGAAGGCTGTAATTTGTGTGCAGTAAATGAGGAAAATCAGAGGAAGATGTGCTGTTTAAAATGCAGTATTTGATGTTTCCAAGGGAACTAAAAGCCTCGATTGATTGGATGGTAAAGCTATCTAGTTTGGAATCAGTAAATTCTTGCTCGAGAATAGTAGTTAAGGACAGGACTAGTAGTTTGTTCAGTTGACTGGTAGTTTGTTCAGACTTTGTTACTTGAACTGTCATTTTGTTTATGATTAATCAACTTTTGTTTTCTATCGACATGTACAAGTTTCACAATCATTCAGTACACTCATTCAGTATCCTGATCCTCTAAACCTCCCAGAACCGGTTTATGTTTCTGGTTGTTCCAAATAATGTGATTGTAGAGCATGACGTCATCTATTTTTCAGTACTCCATTTCTTAATACAGATTGAGAGAAAATGATTGCCTAGGGTTTATGAACGTCATTTCTAGATGTCTGCAAAGTTAAATTTGGAAATCCTAAGGGGAATGATGGCATATGACTGCCATTTCTAGTGACCTTCAGAAATTGCTGCGAAACCAGACTAACGAGCTCGTTTGCAAGAAAAAAAAAAAAAATTGTTACAACCTTAACGAGGAATTAGAATTCTATAAATTTAGAATTTAAATTTTGGCATGAAATTCTCTATCTTCAAATTTGTGTACCAACCTTGTGCTACTAAATCTAAGCCATTCATTTATATAGGACCAACACAAATAGATGGTTTGGATTTAGTGGCACATGGTTGGTACACAAATTTAAGGACAGATCCTAATTTTAGGTTTACTTTGAATTTTCATTTCTCGTTCAAACGTTATAATTCAAATCAACCATTTACTTAATTATTTAATATCGATCATGTTTTGTAATAATTTTTTCTTATAATACAATTAGTTTTTGGACACGGTTACTTTATTAATTAGAAGTAAGGTTTCGTATTATTAGATTTTTTCATACTCTGCATTTTAGTGTGATTTTTAATGAGTGTTGTTATTATAACATTATTATTTCTCAGTACTGAAATAAAAAAACAAAATTTTTCATGTAAAATATTAATTCTTAACATTAGAGATTGTAAATATTTAATTAATTAAGAAAAAAACGTATTCCGGTAGCAAATGGCTTCAAATATGGAGAACATAACATCCATAATTTATACAATTGTAATATAAAATAAATGAATGCATAAAATTTGAAATTAAAAAAAATTAGTTGGATTAGGTAACTATTTTGTATGGAGGCAAGGATCTCAGTCTCTCCTCGCACTTGGAATGCAATTTCAATTTCTACAGGTTGGAACTATTTAGAGCAATTTTCACGATCAAGTTCAATTTATGCACTGTGGTGGTCCAATGATACTTGTCAGCTAATTCTGAGCTATTCTTGGGCGATTGGAGACTCATTAGTGTTTATCACTTGTACCGAATTCTTTGTAAGGCTTGTTTTTTTTTCTTTTTTGGAATATATTATTTTTTAATTTTTAAAATAAATAAAAATAAATTTCATCTATAATTAAAAAATCAATTCTTATTAAAAAAAACAGCAAGATATATGATATAAGAATATGTGTTATGCCTTTCCTTAACTCCTAAAATATAAAATGAAATTATATTTTAAACTTTTTTAATTTAAAGGTCCATGTAAAATATTGATATTATTTGATAAAACTACATGTATCTTAATCTAATAGGCAAAGTGGAAAGATCTAATCTTTTTACTTTCTCTCTGTAGGCCATAGTTAAACTTTTAACTTATGATTGGCTTTCCCCGAAACCAATTTTAGGTTTTTGACCCCATCTTTAAACAACTCGACGGAAGGGAGGGATATATGGCAAAAGTCCCATATGCTAATGCAGTTGGAAGCTTGATGTATGCAATAGTGTGTACGAGACCTGATATTTCATAGGCAGTAAATGTTGTAAGCAGGTACATGCATGATCCGGGTAAGGTTCATTGGCAAGCTGTGAAATGGATTCTATGGTATATCTTACATACCATAGACGTTGGTTTAGTATTTGAGCAGGATGAATTACTTGGTCAACGCATAGTTGGATATTGCGATTCTGACTATGCAGGTGACTTAGATAAGC
>JAOQMK010000008.1:26735134-26745699 GCA_027564415.1 Erythroxylum macrophyllum
ATCCAAAATGAAATGTAAAAGAAAAGGTTCCTATTATCAACGATAGACAAAAATGACAACAGCTAACCTAAAGAAAATCAATTGCTTGGCTCCCCAGCAACGGCGCCATTTTTGATCCGCGGTTTGTCTTTGGGTTATTCCCTTGGAAACCAAATCAAAATTTTAATTCCAAGGATTGCAATATAAAGTGCAACGTCAGGTCGTCTCACTTAATCGGAACCTAGCGAAAATGATCTAAGCTAGCATAATTGCCAAGAAATGCAAACTAAATTGTTTAAAAGGATTTGATCATTGATAAAACTTAACTAAATTTACTAATTTAAAGAAAAGTGTATAAAATATATTTTTGGTTTTTTTGGAAAGAAAATTAAAAACTCAAACGATGATCAAATTGATAAAATCCTCTTGAAAACGAGCTTTGGCTATCATAGTTCAAAACAAATATTTTTGGGAGAAAAAATCACTAAGTTTCCAAATGATGAAACTTAAAGAACTCTTTAAGTCCAAGGTTTTAATCATTGAACTCCATTTCTTAAAACCTTGTTAAATGCATCTTAGTGTGTGTTAATGGATAAGCTAATGCAAGTGGTCAATTTGGATCAAGCATAATCTCAATATCAAACACAACTAGATAGATAAAAGAGAGTTAACACAATCACTAAAAAGACATATATTAGACTTCATATATTAAGCATCCAAGTTCTACGTAAACAAATCCATAACACAATACATTGTTTATCACATGATTAAACTCTAATCAAGGAAATCTAACTATAAGATGCCAATCCTAACTCAGGAGTTCATAACAATGTAGCTAAACATGACAATGTAAAAACTACTCCCTTTTAAAGGCCAACGAACTCAAGTCATTGTTACATCTTCAAGAGGAAATGGTATTTAGCTAAGCATCACTTCGGGGGCCCTCATAACTGTAAACACACCGATAGCATCCATGGCAGTTGCAGCAAATGATGAAGGTGACAATGAGAAATGGATAGAATTGATGGATGAAGGTTGAGAGTGAGAGGTATGAGTGTCGGCTATGGATGTCAAGAGTGTCTCGATGTATCTCAGTGGTGTCTGCTGTAACCTAATTTGGTAGGTTTTTAAGTGATGGATCGGTGGGTTGGGTCAAACAGTGAGGGATTTTGCTAAATATGGTTCGCGTTTTCGACGGTTGGCCCCAGCGATAAATAAGTTCTCCGTAGCATACTTTTCCCGAAAGGTTTTTGCTCTTTGCTGGATTCATCGCAAATTTTTCTTGAAAGTTCAGCCCGGATTCTTCATGTTTTGCCGCGAAGACAGGTCTGCTTTGTCGTGGAGAAAGTCCTGTAGCGCCTTTGCTCTTGTTGGCTTCATTTCAGCACATTGACTCCTTTCTCCTTGAGGTTCCTACAATCAATAATAGCAATTTGCAATATCAATTGTTCTCAGAAAAATTAATAGTGCAATTAATATCAATTTGTAACAATTTTTACTATCAAATTGCATAAAATACAAGTACACACTCAAGGATTAATTTAGCACAAAATCAAGAATTAGGAGTCGAAAAGTATATTAAAAGCCATGAAAGTGTCGCCAATGTATATAGTAAACTTGGGCTCAATCACCTATAAAAGGGAATTTCGTAGTTCCCTCGAGTGTGAGTTTTTTTCTTTGGCCGAAAACACTCCCTTCTTTCAAGTCTTCATGTGTTGAAGCACTTTCCTATAAAAGAGTTGTTAAGCTTATTAAGGGCATTGTGGATGAACCATAAGGATTGCTACTTTTACAAGTTAGCAACTCTTTTGACCTTGGTACGTTGTGATGAGATCAGTTTAGTCCATCCATTCCAACCACGACTAGTTGGAGAAGAAGGAGAAGCATAGTGGATCTCTACAAGGGAGGCAAAACATCAAGCATACAAGGAGTTGTTCCACTACATTTCAATTTAATATATCATCCTACTCTTCTTAGTGATTTGCATAGGATCTTGTATGCTTATGAAATCATGAGATTTCTTGTTTGAGTTACGATCTAAAATTAACAATATGATGGGGTAGAAGCTTATGGAAACCTTGTGGTGGCCTGAGAACATGCCTTTAAGACACTAACCTTAGTTATAGTGGAAGGTTTTATATGTGTTCTAACAAATATGAAGGATTATGGTAGTTGAGAAAGAAATAGGATAGGGCCTAGGTTAACTTTCTATGACTCCAAAAATTTAACTTAAGTTAAGCTCACTTTAACAACAATCTATGTTTAGATCATATACTGGTGGAGATATATAATCTTAATGATAAAGTAAAGGGTCCTTCTCCATTCAAGTTCTTTAATTACCATTATCAATTGAATGGATTCTAGGAAACTGTAGCAAAGGCACTAGATCATCAAATGCAAGGTTTTTCCTCTTACTAATTACATAAAAAGCTAATAGGAATAAAAACATAAGCTTAATCCCTTTGTTTAAGACTGCATAGAGAAAATTATAAGGAAATTAATCCAGATAAGGAAGCATTAATCTAGTGCCAGATAATTTACAGGACTTTCCTAATGATACCTAATTCAAGATCAATAAGAAGTAGACCTTGGCAGATTACTTGAGAGCTTTAAAAGCTCACTCTTTTATACTCATGCAAAAATCAAAGTGTTATTATAACATAATATTTAGATTATACACTAAAGAAGGAGACTTTATCAATTGCCAAAGTAAACTTAAAGCCAATACTGTAAAATATTTCACAAAAATTATAGGAGCTATAGGGGATGGAAGCTCAGCTTACTTACTTTGTAAGATATCCATCCAAAGGTAATATCATATGAACAAGCTAAATTTCTTACTAAAGACTTCACTGTTAAGGATATTAGAGATGTGATGTTCTCACTTAGTCCCAATAAAGCCTTATGGTCTTGTGGAGTTAATGCTCTTTTCTACCAACATTCATAGAACACCATCAAAGTCCATATAAGTAAATATTTCAAATATTTCTTTATCAATTATAAGATGCTTACGGTGTAGAATTACAATCATTTATGTTTGGTTTTATAAATGCAAAGTTCATTATCCTTAAAGGACTATAGACATATTTTCTATTGCAATGCCTTTTACAAAATCATCCATAAGTTATCAGCAAGTAGGATTAAGCATATTTTATCCTCTTGGATAGTTAATCTCAAGGTACCATTATTGTGGAAGATGTTTTGAAGATAATGTTACTCTTGCATAAGAATTGTTGAAGGATAATCACATTAAGGGCTCAAGTGCTAATCACATTGAAGTTGTGCAATCAATCTCTTAAGTTTCTTTGGACTAGAAATAAGTCTTCTAAGCCTTTTACAAAATTAAGTTGGAAGGAAATTTATATACAAAAAAAAGGGGGATTACGAATCAAGTAGGCTAAGATGGTGAATAAAGCAATGCTGATGAAGAAGCTTGAAGGTAATAAATGATAAAGAAACTCTTTGGTTGAAATGGCTACATGAGCATCTGATTGAGAGATTTAGCTTATAGATAACAAAACCAAGAGTTAATTCATATTGGAATTAGTAGCAATACTGAAATTTAGGGACCTTATTCTTTCCCTCATCAATTACAAGGTAGGGAATTAAAATTAGATTTAGTTATGATATGAAACCTAGAGTTCATTGGGTCTTAATTATTTGCTTCCTAACTTTGCTACCCTTGGAGTGTTCTATCCTACAATTGAAAATTTTAGTTCCCTAATCAAGAAGGGAAGCTGGCATTGTGACAATAGAGATCCATAGTTTTTCCAAAGTTATTACCCTTAAACCCCTCCTAATTAGCAATTGGAGGATAAGGTTATCAGGCTCAAACACCCTTTTGGCTTATTTATAAACAATTCTTCTATGGGTGTGATAAAGAACTTGGAAACAATAATAAGCTAGTATTCTCATAGAAAAAATTTATTATTCCTAAGCATTCTTTTAGTCTTTGGCTTGCAATCAAGGAAAGACTCGCTATAATTAATAGAACAAAATGCACTAACAATATGTGTTTTAAGTTGTGTATAGTAGACCAAGAAACCAGCAGCCATCTTCTCTTCATTTTTCCTAACTCCGATAAAGTATGAAGGGATGCATTTATACTATGAAACATAGATCCTTAAGTTGAAGACTTAAAGTAAGTAATCCAATGGCTTTCCACCATCCTTAAAGGGTGTAAAGATGATGGAATTCTATATACTTTGGCCTTTACTAGCTTATTTTATATTGTTTGGTGTGGAAGGAAGCAAAAAATATTAAAGAAAATATCCAACCTACCACAATAATTCAGTGAATGTAATATTAGAAGAATTAGGGAATTACGTATGGCTAGAGGACAAAGCTTGACTCTTTCTTTATTATTGGCGTCTAGTTGGCGCATTTAGTGAATTGTCATAGCCTTAACTTGTTGCAAGTTTGGTGTTAGCTTTATATTGAGCTTTTATGGTCTCGAGTTTTATTATTTTGGACAAATTTGTACATTCCATGTAAAAAAATTTAAATATCAATTCAATTTATTTACTTTCAAAAAAAGTTTAAGCACATAATGGTTCGAGGGAGACTCTACATCTAGATCTTATTTATTAGTTGATTATTTCATTCTTGTTCATTACTTTGGTTTGTTATTTCAAATTGATAATTTTTTCATTAATCATTATTTTTAAGTAAACCATTTGTGTTGCTAAATTAGAAAATAAAAAGATAATTATTATCAATACTTGTAATTCTAATTAGAAAGATACTCATATTTAATAGACTAATACTATAAGAATGATAGGTCTACTTACCTACTTGATTTTTGGTATTGTTTGAAAAATATACAATCAAATTTTAGCATCTTTTATGTGGAATAAGATATTAAAAATAATTTATTTTTATTAATCTAATCAATTTTTCTTTTCTATTTGAATTTATTTATTTTAGAACTTTCTTTCTTAGTCTTATGTTTGTTTGCTAAATTGGGTATTTTTATTTATGACCAAGAGTAGTCCTAAAGAAGGTCTCCTTTCTCTTTAAACACCCATTTTCTCCTACTGCTTTGTTCTGGTTGGTTCGCCGATTCTGAATTGACTCAATATTTGAACTCATTTCCTCTTATAGAAACTCACATTCTATTAACCTTTCCCACCTAACATTTTTTGTCTGAAAGTTTTCTCCTATAGGAAATCAGTTGTGAATCTTGTTTATAAAACAGCCTTGCCTTTCTTGTCCCTTACCCTTACCTTAACCACTATATTGCTTTTTCTCCTAAGATCACTTCCTATTAAAGATAAGAAACAGTTGGAGAAAGGAGAGACTTCAATCACTGCCCACCTGCACCCCCCTATTAAACAAACTTGCCTGGAATAAAGTTATGGGGGATCTTGCCTCCTTTGATAAACTACGTTTCATTCCTCCTACTAAACTTGCAAACTAGGTCTTAAGTCTCTATGAAATCCTTCAAATGGGAGCTAAGAAATAGAATTCCTCTCCATTTAGATAATTCATAGACAAGCAACCTATATTCCTTTAGTCCATTAATAGGTTGCTTTAACATGGTAGAAATAACTAAGTATATTGATCAGTGAAGATGTGTCTATTATATTTAGATTCCTCTCAAAAGAAGCTACATAAAGAGTCATCAATTTAGGATTATGACAAATACAAGGGAAGACTATGCTAGTCAAAATGGGTTCTTGGGGTCTCTCTGGATAGGACCAAGCTAAATTCATTACCTATCTAGGCTAATTTCCATAAGATGTCGCTTAAGTATTAGCCCTCTGAAGGTATGAGCTACTTAACTAGATCTTTGGGCATACTTATAAGCATGGATGAGAACAAAGCTCTTCTAACTAGGATTATTTCTGCTAAAGTTTATAGTATTGTTCCTCTAGATAGTGATCTACCCGATACAATTAGATTAATGAGACTTAATGATGATGGGAACCTCATAACACCATTATTGTCACTTATCCCTGGAGGCCTTCGAAGATAGGGTTGGTAAAGTTGTGAAAACCAAAAACTCCTTAATAGCTTCAAAACTCGAGCATTGAAATACATAAATATATAGATGGAACTAATAATGTTAAAGAAGTAACTATAATAGGAATATAGGTCTAGATTGCTAAGGAAAACAAAGAATATGAATGTAAAGTTACCTTCAAGACACTAAAGGCACTTTAAAGCCTAGTAGAAGGTAGTATATCTAAAACTAACCTAGTTCACTCAAGCACCAAGAATTTGAAGAGGAACCTAAAGAAAGCCTAGTAGAAGGTAGTATATCTAACACTAACCCAGTTGACTCAAACACCAAGAATTTGAAGAGGATAACTTAGAGAAATCCCTCCCTCAACTAATTAAAACTAATTCTTATAGGGGTAAATCCAATCGCAAAGCCAAGAGGAAGAAGGCAAGATTTTCCTCTCCTAAAGGAGTTTATTATATGGAATGTCAAGAGATTAAATTCCCTTAATAGAAAAAATGACCCTCAAAGATTGTCTTTTTCTTAGAAAACTACGTTTCATTGGTCTCTTAAAGACCAAAATACTAAAATCCTTCCTAAGAGGGCTATAGTTTTTGGATAAGCACTATAACACAGGCAGCAATCACTAGGCACAATACAACAGCATAATTAAAGTCTTTATTGATCCTAAGGTTCTAAAATTGAGGAATATGATCAATTCTTACATTGTGAATTTACATTATTATGCTCTCAAACACCGTTAGCAATCTCTATAGTTTATGGAACAAATTGGGAGTTTTTAAGAAACAAGTTATGGAAAGACTTGGAGCTTATTAGGGCTAACTCGAACATCCCTTAGATTCTTATAGGGGATTTTAAATGTATTCTAAATCAAACTAAGGCATAAGATAATAAAAAGTTCTTTTTGCACCAAATATTAAGAACTAGGACATTTGACTAACTACTACACTAATCACCAATTTATATGGTTCAATAAGTAATTAGGTTCCCTTTTCATTAAAAATTAATTAGATAGAGGCCTAGTTAAATATGAGTTGGATAAACTGCTTCCCTAAGAGATATCACACTTAGTGGAGCTCAATTCTATTATATCCAATACGAGATCTCCTTTCAAAATTTTTAAACCCTTTCGTCAAGAACCCTAAATTCAATGAGATCATCAAAAAAGGAATGATCATTAGAGTCATTGGCTTGTAGGCTTACCAACTGGTCCAGAAATTAAAAGTAATCAAAGGTGAGTTAATTAATGAACAAGGTATCGGTGTTGATCATATGACTTTGAATAAAACCAAGCAATTAAGAAGCCTAGCAAGTGCCAACGGAAGCTATCTAATTGCGCTTCAAACCCCTCACTTAAACTCTAAAAATGCATGTAGTTAAGGAAATATATGTCTAAACTAGAGGTCCTCAATTTGTAATTAAGGTAAAAATAAAGAATTCAATGGAAAAAAACAAAAATAAAGTCTCCATACTTAGAGACATTGAGGGAAATATAGTAAAAGATCAATAAAATCTCAAAAATCTTGCTCTTGAGCGCTTTTAAAGGATCTTAGGGATAGATATGAAAGTTAATCCACTTCCACAGGACCTCCTAACTTCCCTTGAGGGGTCCTTGCCTAATCTTTATCATAGTGAGCTTACAAGAAGTATCACTCTTAAGGAAATCAAAAACAATTTATGCTCTCTACTATTGAGGCAAGTTTTAATCTATTTGAAACCCTCAACATACTGCAAGTGTACAGGTCGTGGGTGTATGTGAGATGTCAATCCCTCAAGGAGTTGTCGAACTAATCAAATTCTAAGTTATTTAAGGCCTAAAGAATTATTAAAATGAAAATAAAAACTACACAGAAAAGTAAACACGTGGAGATGATTGATTGGAATTAAAATATAAAATTAACATGCAAAAAGTCAAATTGAGCACCATCAAATTAACAATGGAAATCACGCAAGGAAGATTATCTGATTATGAGAACTAGGATTTATCCTATCATCAAATGCTAACATGATTATTTTTGAGTTAATAAGGTATCAATCCTAGACTTTCGAAGGGTGGATTAGTCTCTCCTGAGTTATAATCATTAAAACCTAAATCATAACCCCTAATTGAATTAGGAAATTTGTAATCTCTCAATTAACAAAAACACACAAATCTAATTAAATCTTAAACCTCCTAATAGACAACCGATCCTTACAAGATATCTCTCTTTGTCGAAATTCTCAATTTTATTTTTTGCGTGATCTATTAGATTCTTTAATTCTCATTACCTAATCTAATCATTTTGCTATCGGTCACTATGTCTATTTGTTACCGAAGCATAAAAATAAAAAAATAATCATAACACCCAATATATTGACGTTAAAAGAAATCACATTAACGTTAATTCAAGAACAAAAACCTAAAGAAGTTTAAAACATCGTCATCAAACCCAAATCTATCACTATAAAATCCATCTTATACATTCAAAAGAAAGAATAATAAAGATGAAATAAAATGGCACTTGGAAAGTACATAATAGATCGGTAAGATAGCAGCATTGTATCTTCTTCTCCTTCTTCCTTTCTCCTTCTTCTCTCTTCTTCCTCCTCTCTCCTTGGATCTTTCTCAAAGTGGCAGAGAATGGAGTTCCCTCTAAGGTTGTTTCTCTTTCGTTATATAGTATTTTCCATTTTAGCTAAACCCTAAGGTTTTCCTGGGTCCAAAAGGTCCCAAATGTCCCTCAATAAATCATGTTCGAGAGGCTATCCGCATTGTCTATCATGCAGGCCATGATCATAGCCCAAGATTTTTGTTCTTTGTCATGATCATGGCAGACCCTCCAAGCTTCTTTCACGATTGTGGCCCAAGGGCCTAGACCTTACTTCGAACTTCCTCTGAATTCTCTCCGTTCTTTGATATTTGATATGAAACACTAACAAACACATCAAAGCACCTCAAATACACAAAAATTAAGCTCAATAACATGCTCTAACCCAATAAACACTCAAAACATAAATGTCTAACTAAATAACACAATCCTAACCTAAACATACACTAACCATTCAATTTAACACTAAATACATACAAAACTACCCACTAAAACATTATGCAATCTTCCACTATCAACATCCCCACACTTAAACTTTTTCTTGTCCTCAAGAAAAGACAAAATAGGCAAAACAAAAACAAATGAAACACAATTAACAACAAAACACACATATATGCAATAATGGGTCAATGACATTAAACTTCCCAAAACAATTTTAACTACAAACTCGATCCATCAAGTTATTCTAACTTATTAACATGTGAAATTTGTGTTTAAGTACTTCGTACTTAATATACATTCTAATCAAGACCTTAATGCCAAACTCATTCACTCCTATCACTTACACACACACACATTGATAATTATTCGACAAATCAAAACTGTAACTATCCTTAAGTAGCTTTTCATGAAAATTTAAGCTATTCTCTAAGATTAGTAGGATGTATTAACCAATGCAATAATTTTGTTACCTTTTATTGACATGAACCTAGACTTTTGACGTGAAGGCAAGCATTTGTTATAATTGCCCCCGGTTACTCAATTAGGCCATGTTTTTATTAAGCAGCTTGGTTGGTATGTCATTATAGCCTTTTGACGCAAAGGCAAACATTTGTGATGAATGTCCCCCAGGAACCCATGGGAAGCATATTTCTTTTCTTTAGATTTTCGCATTACTTTTTAGTTGCATGCGTGTTTCTATGTTAGTTTATTTCTTGCTTATTTTTAAGTTTTCAATCAAAATGAAAGAAAGAATAAAACAAATTAAACAAACATTTTCTCATTTGCTATTACTTCTAGGACTATATAGTTTGATTAGAGAAAGAGTTGACTAGAAAATCTGATAGCAACTTTAGCATGTACTTTTCCTTTTGTGATTGGTCGATGCGTATTATCTTTAGAAGAGTAGTGATTGAAGCCAAGTTTATGTTATTAATTGGCTGCATTTTCATAATTGTTAAAGTACTTTTTAACTCCTAATTGTTGATTTTTGTGCTTAAATTGGTTCCCTATAGTGAGCTCATATGAATTGCAATTTGTTAGTAAAATTGTTGCAAATTGGTATTAATTGTGTCTTAATTTTTCTAAGGACAATTGATGCTACAAATTGTGATTTTATATTGTAGGAAAACAAGGGAGTCAACTTATTAAGAAGTCAACGAAGCCTTCCAGCATATCACGATGCATCCAACAGAGCATTCAAGCACGTCGCGACGTATGCCAATTTTCACGTCGCGACGTTAGTAAATCCACACGTCGCGGCGAGCAAGTCAGAGCACACGTAGCGACGTCAATTAACTCACACATCGCGACGTGCAGACGGATACCCGCACTTTAAATGGAAATTACCTCACTGTTCTGACCTGACCCAACCTCGACTCTTTAAATACTTACTAAAGCTACACACCCAATAGACGGAAACACTCACACCACAGACACCATTCGGCAACCACCAGGACAGACGATTCTCACCGCACCACTCTCATCATCCCAGCTTCCATCATCACCATCCACCCACGGACACTTCACCGCCACTTCCACCGTCAGTCTCTGGAGCTATGTTTAACGTCGAGATTTCAGTAGTGATGGATATC
>JAOQMK010000008.1:26796721-26807400 GCA_027564415.1 Erythroxylum macrophyllum
TTTGGAGGGTTAAGACCAAAGGGCCGAAACAGGAGGAGGCTGAGTACGTAAGTCGATTTCTGATTGTGGCCACTGGAGAAAATGCTGAGGAGATTGTGCCGCAAATCGAGGGGATGGACCAATTTCAAGGGCCTATCGTCCATACGAGCGAGTACAAGACCGGTGATTTGTTTCAAGAGAAGAGAGTTTTGGTCGTTGGTTGTGGGAATTCAGGCATGGAAGTTTGTCTAGATCTATGCAATCATAACGCTTGCCCTTCGCTCGTGGTTAGAGACTCGGTGAGCATGCCTAAACCTTCCCTCGGTGTGTGTATCAAACAAATCATACCTAAAGTGGGATTTGGTTTGTTGGCTCCTACTCCGTTTTTGGAATCATTTTCTTTTACTTATCTTTCTCTATCTGAAAGAGTCGATTCCTCTTCAAACTTTTGAAGAACTAACGAACTTAGACCTGTTATAGAAATAGAACTTCAAGAAAGCTTCAACTTGTGCTATATTCTTTTGGCAGCTATATGTAGAAGGTTTAACCTTCCACAGTCAATATGTGCCTCACTTTTTGTGATTTTTAAAAAATGATTCTTGCTTGGAATGTGGTCTGGTACTGAAGTTACCTTAGAACATACTTCATCTAGGTTCACCAGCGTCAAAAAAAACCCAAAAAAAAAAAATTGAACGAGGTTTTGCTTCAAAGATATGCATGTATTGGCTCTAACTTTATTGGAAAATGTTTGCATGCGTAGCAGTTCTAAAGGTCACTAGCCATCTGAAGAATCCATATCCCCCAGGCTTCTGTTTATAAATAAAAGTTTTCTGTATTTACTATCCTATGGACAAACGTGGAGATGCCAAAGTAGGATGATAGCATTACAGCCACGTCCTGAAAGATGCAAAAAATGTACAGGATGAGAGAGGCGTGAGGATTTTTTTAAACATCTCACCATCTTTACTACCTTTTCTCCCTTTTAGCTTTTTAAGCAGGCCTCTTTTGCAGGTGCACGTCTTGCCTCAGAAGATGCTAGGTAGATCAACTTTTGGATTGTCCATGTGCCTCCTCAGATGGCTTCCTGTGCGCATGGTTGATCAAATCTTACTGCTAGTTTCACGCTTCATGCTTGGCGACACTAGCCGCTTTGGCCTTCATCGTCCTAAGCTCGGCCCCATCGAACTCAAAAACGCCACTGGCAAAACACCTGTATTGGATGTCGGGACTCTCGCCAAGATCAAAAGGGGCGACATCAAGGTTTGGATTTTTAATCCCTTGTAGTTTGGAACTGGAACAAGAGTTTAATCAGTATCAATTAAAGCCGGCGTGTCCGTCACCACTTTACTGTTAAACCCAAAAAAACAAAAGAAGTTTCCTAGTATAACTTAAGACGATTGCATAGATTTAGATGCAATGATCATAAATTATCATAATAATGAACAATAATTGAACTTATATACACGTGACAATCATATGAAACATAATTATCTCAGCTGCATCAATCAAATCTGTATTCGAATGGACGTGTAATATATAAAGACAGGTAAAATAAATTGTATTATATGTAGGTTTTAGCCTGAATAGAATTGTTTTGACTTGTAGATATGCCGGGGAATAAAGAGACTGACACAACGTGCAGTAGAATTTGTGGACGGGACTAAAGAGAAATATGACGCTATCATTCTAGCTACTGGCTACAAAAGCAATGTGCCGCGTTGGCTGAAGGTGACCTCTTTGATTTGAGTTTTGAGCTTAGCCCGATAAATTGAAACATTTGAATAAGATTGGCTAATCAGAAGACTATTTTTTTTTATTTTTTTGGGAAATGCTCAGGAGACCAGCATGTTCTGCCAAAATAATGGACTACCACGCCAGCCATTCCCAAATGGATGGAAAGGTGAAAATGGTCTGTATGCAGTCGGCTTTACCAAGCGTGGTCTGCTTGGTTCGTCCATCGATGCAAGAAGGATTGCTGAAGACGTCGAGCTTCGCTGGAAAGCTGATACAGGCCCTAAGTTTCATGGCTTGTGCTTGCGCACCACCCCAACACTCATCAGTCCAAATCATGGCTTTTCCACCTCAAAATGTAGAGAGAACTTTCGATCAACTTTTTTTGGTTGCCTACTTGCCAATCTAAAAGCTGGAATCGCCCACCCTAGGCGCCCTCATACTCCGACCCGACAGAGTTGTGAGGGGGGTAAATTACGGTCTGATCTCAGCCAACTTCTCAGAAGGATGGTCCAACGCTTGTGCGCACAAGGAGTCACCACATTGAATGAACTCCCACACTGACCTACTTGCCAGCCTTGAAGTTACTCCGTGTGGAAATTTAGTTATCCCTCGCCGTAGCTATTAAAAAACAGTTAGGAAAATTAGTATCGTTTGGTTTGGAAGTTGCGCAGTATTGACTAGACTTTTAAGCGTGTATATGAAACTACTTTTATATCGTTCTAGGCCTTTAATCTTTCTCTAACTAATTAGTTCACTAGTTAACCTCTTAAGTGAAGGGATGGAGTTGGTAGGCCAGGTTTTGATTTCATTTACTTTGTATTTTAAGATGTTCAATTAGTTAGAATTGTTTGTATTCCGATCGGATTGGAGATCTGTGTATAACAAAATAGTGTCGTTTCATGTCAATATGAGCTTATTGTATTATTCTTATTGCTCAATTAGTACAGATAGAAGCTACATATGACAAGTTGTGCCACATTGCATAGTTAGTGCCATTGAATGCTGGAATAAAAGTTGCAGTCATCCATTCCCGAATATGCCACTGATCCTTGTCAAGGGACCATCTTTTATAGCTACTTTTTCAAAACAGAAGGAAAAAGTGATCAGAAAAAAAAAAGGAAAAGAGAAAAGGAAGATCTTTTGAATCGTATAAAGGTCTCGTATAGTCAGAAGAAAATGGCCCTCTGGTTCTTTGTCTTTTCAGCAAATCATATCTCCTTTAATTTACAAGCAGTATATATTTTGTAAACTATAGATTGATTGAAATCAAGGTGATGATTCTAACAAAATATTAACTTTTGTTTTTTCTGTGTAAAAAATATTTACTTTTGGTAAGATCATTGATAAATGTACCTTGAAATTGTTCTGAAGTCATCGGGATTCATATACCTGGATGAATAGTCTTACTCTTAGTAGGATTGATGTTGCATTTGTAGAGTGAGAAACAATATCATTATTAAATTGTAAAGGCTGTTTACAAAGTTAGCATATTTTCATTATTATTGTTATTATTGTATCTAAAAGGCAAAGCTTTAGAGTAACTGGTAAAAGTTGCTCATTTGTGACCATAAAATCACTGATTCGATCATAGAAATAACCTCCTTGTAAAGATTATAAAAGGGAGATTGCGCACATTGATGACCCTTCCCTGACCCTCACAAAGCGGATAGCTTTGTGCACGGGGTACGTTAATTTTTTTAATTATTATTGTATCTAAATTTAAGAAAAGTGTGTAAATTTTATAAGGTATTTGTAAATTTTGGATTTAAAGTATTGTATGAGTTTACTCTTAGGAATGAAAATACATTCCTACAAAATTGAGTTAATATTATGTACAAAAAACTTTAATATGTGTTTCTTTCCTTATTTTCTTACATCATATTGTTGATCTATGATTGTTTCTTTTTTTCCCTTATGTTCTTATATTATATTGTTAATCTAATAATGATGTATCTCTTCTTTTATCTTATTAAATTATAATATCCATTATGAGTTTGTTTAAGTTAATATTCTTATATTATATTCTTGATCTAATGATGATGCATCTCTTGCTTTATCTCTTTAAATTATATTGTTGATATGAGTTTGTTTGAATTAATTGATCAAATTTTAATACATTAATTATTTTGAACTTTAGTATCATATAAGATCTTTAAACGCTTGATATTTGTATTAAAAAAAACTTTAAAGTTCTAAATCAATCTTTGATGTTCAACATATATATTTATTGAAAGGTAATAATGGGTGGTCTAACTAAATTTTTGTATTCGATCAAATTCCAAGTCGGACCAAGACTCTTTTACCAACCCTACATTATCTATGCATCGATGATGTGGTACTTATCCTGTAATTGCCTAATAGCTTTGATTCTACATCTTTTAGCTTATTGGACCATCATTATGTTTCTTAACTCCGGACAATAGTAATCTTTTAATCATTTGATAACATTGTGAGATCATTGAAAGATGATTTAGGTAACGCTCATAATTATTAACAAAGCTAAGATCAAGTTTCTAAACTACGAATTTTTCCAACGTGAACAACTAGTAGTGATCTAAGATTGTAGTCCTGAGTGCCCCAATGTTTAGTTCAAAGAATTGGGAGTGGGGGAAGCTTGCGACGGCTAGCATTAGTTTATCCTTACTTTTGGGTATTCTCGCTAGTCTTTGTTAAGTCGATATATCTACATACCGATGGAGAACATTAACAATTCTTAAACATATAGCCTTGATAGTGATATGACGGGGACAAGATCTCACACACTCGTGAAAGTGAACGGTATAAGTCAGGTTAATGCATTCTCAAATCTACTGTACTTGCTGGTAAAGGGAAAAAAAAACAAAAAGTACTCCAAAAATGTATAGCACACCTGACTTGGCCTAAAAACTATATAATAAACTATTTTGTAAGTTTTCCATGGAGATATATGCCCCCGATTAAGAAATATAACTGTGTAATGACTAATTTTCAGCAGATGCCATTCAATTGAACTACTGAGCCTCTTGAACTGCTCCATAGATATGGCTAGCATGCCGCGCTAGTATAAATCTCGAACTTCAGGATGATGAAAGACTTATTTGAACTTGGAATGAACTGGTTTTATCCGGGAATAACTATAGACAATTTATGCAGTATCATGCAATTTGCTTAACAGTTATTTATGCAGTATCATGCAATTTGCTTAACAGCTGAGTGTCATCACTGCCGAGCCGAAGAGTCCTCGCTACACATAATGCGTGACTACCCCCGAGCGCGTAATATGTGGCTAACATTTCCTCTGCACGCCGTCTCTTCGAACTTTTTTACTCTCAACGCTCATGACTGGCTACACATGATTCTTCAACGGCACCGCCTGGTGTACGGACTCAATTCTATAATCTTCGGCACCGCCTATTGGTTCTTGTGGTCCTAGAGGAACAAGGCACTTTTTGACGCACAGGCATCCTGGCCGACTTCCCCAACTTCCAGTATGCTCGCCTATGTCCATCAGATACAATCAGCTTCGGTCTGGCAAGGCCGAACACTTCCTGGCTATCGACCCTGGCTTGTTCAACTTATTGGCTGGAGCAAACCGACCCCTGGATGGGTGAAGCTAAACACAGACAGGGCGTGCAAACGCTCACCCTACTCGCCCTTAGCAGGAGGTCTTATTCGTGTCAGCACTGGTACGTGGCTAGGCGGCTTTGTTCAGAATCTAGGATGGTGCTCCTCGCTAGCCACTGAAATATAGGGTGTTTTCTCCTTTCTGAATCTGGCCTCGGACTTAGGCTATCGTCGAGTATAATTAGAACTAGACTCTCAAGTCGTATCAAGTATTTTTTCTGATTTCGCTAAGCGCACTACATCCCTCAATCCTATCATCATAGGCATGAACGAGCTACTAAATCACAACTGGGTTGTCCTACCCCGCCATACTTATAGGGAAGGCAATCGGAGTGCCGATTGGCTCGCACATTTTGCTGTTAATTTTGATTTCGAGATTACCACTTTTGTAAACGCACCCTTAGGGTATCTCTCAATCCTCCTCGAGGATATGACTGGGCTCAGCCTCCCTAGACTAATTCTGTAATTTGTTTCGTACTTTTTCGATTATGCAAAAAAAAAATTCTAACTGTTCAATCGAACCAATACATACTAGAGAATAACTGTGCCCTTGATCGTGAGTGGAAAAAGGTTAATAACTAGACATAATTAATAGCATTCATAAGTATGATCTGCCTTGCTACCTAGAAAGTTGAAATTCAAGGATTCAACTAAGTTATGAATTATAGACCCACTAATTTAAATAGCTGAATTCTAGTAATATTCTTCTTTTGTAGGCACTCAAGTTTGACCTGTTTTTTTAACTTATCTTTCTTTTAACAATTTAATATCATAAAATTTAGAAAATATTTCTCAAAATATTATTAAATCAGTTATAGTAAATGTTTTAAAAATTAAATCGAAAGTTAAGCCGATAAGACAATAAATATAAAGTTGTAATTAAGATTAAACCGAAATTGCTCATTTGGATGTCTTAGAGAAATTGTCAAAGATGGTCCTCTTAGATTTCATAAATTTTATATTTTCGTAAAAGAGGACCCTTATTGAAACCATTTGTCTTTTTTCCACTATGCTTTAAGCGTAATGATCTTTTGAACTTTTCAATAAAAAACACAAAATTGAAAGGTTGCGGTTAGTTACTATTTTAATGGCATGTCGTTGGTATGTTACATTCCAAACGAATTGGGTAGAAATCACCATCAGTACTAATGACAGAGAATTATGCAGAGTGAGAGGAAGAGAGAAAATCAACATCAATCAAAGCTTCTAAATCTGATTTAGGACCACTAAAAGCACCGCCTACTAATAATTTCTTGGTCCATCCTCCATCCTTAATTCCATCCATCTGCTGCCGACTACTTCTATGCATCTTTTTCTTGGACACTACTAATTAACAAAATTTGGTATTTGATCATTTGGTAACTCTAGATAAAGACTTAAACCTTCCCAGTCAAATAATGATGCAATCATTTGTCTTTATTTATTGTCTCAATCAACTTGTTTCTTCTCTCCAGGTCCAATTAGGCCCTCGAAAAGACGTACCCATTTAGCCTGCCTATGAGATTTTCTCGAATCCGAAAAAAAAAACACTCAACAGAATATATTTTTTGTTTATTAACGAGAATAATGAATCAAGGACAACTTCTACGTATACGATAGCAATGATGTGATGTTCCATATGATATATTATATAAATTAAAAAACTAAAACAACATCCACGTACCTAAATTTTTTGTTTTTAATTTTCCCAAAATCTTAATTTGTAACCTTTAACCGATTAAACGTCAAATTTAAGAAAAATCAATCTGAAATTTAAAGAGACCGTATATTTATAATTCACAAACAAAAATCATGAGAAGGAAAACTTATATATATAACATCGAGGCCTCTGTCAATGCTTTTTCTTTCTTCTTTCAACAGTACAGTTATCCGTAAGAAAATTGGATATGATCACATCATTTGTGTATAGAAATAAATAAAAAATTTTCATTATTTTTTTAAAAATCAAGATTAATTTAATTATAATAATATAATTCATCATAATCATTAGAAAGCATAAATACAAAAGCATAATTTGCTATGAAATTTATGTTAATCTTTAGTGTTGATCGTAAGAGATAGTTAGATACATGTAGCCAAAAGAATATATATATATATATATATATATAAAACGTAGGCATATATATTAAGAATTGAATAGGGATATACACCAACATGAGCCTTTTAGTACTAGGATGACCTTCCGTGAGGGTTCAAGGAGCTTAATACGTTATAAAAATATTTAATCAGATAGATATATCGACTAATTCTAATTGGAGTTCCCTCTTTCCGAATGCTTTTTCTTCTTCTACGGTGCCGCTAGTTTATGATCATTATCCGATTACAGCTGAGCCCTGTTCGAATGAACGTGAGCTAGTGGATCTTCTTTTTAGAATTGATAACTCTTGGTTATTGGAAGGTGAACTGGAAGTTACAGTGAAGAATTGTTGGGAATCATCAGGTGTTCTTGATTTCATAGAGCGTCGAGACCAATTAATTGATGTGGTTCGAAGTTGGGGTAGAAATAGAAACAAAGAATTCTAGAAATGCAGAAACATTGTGAGCAGGCAGCTAGAATTGGAGAAGGAGCTATATGATAATTCAAATTCCATGAGACTAAAGGATGAGTGGAATCGAATTCTTTTGGTAGAAGAAACTCGCAAGAAGTAGCAAGAGAAATTATTTTGGTATAGGGATGGTGACCGGAATACAAAATTTTTCCATAAACAAATTAAAGGGAGAAGAGCTCATAATCGTGTTAAAGGCTTACGAGATGAAGAGGGGGTAGTTGTCTTCGAACCTGCAAAGATGAGGTCTATTGTTCAGAGCTACTTTTAGAAGCTATTTTTAGAAGAGGGAGAAGCTGATTTTTCTATATTTACAGAGATTGTGGAAAAAATGGTGACAGAGGAAGATTCACAATTTTTATTAAAGCCGTTTCAAAAAGAAGAGTTTAAGTCTGCTTTGTTCAACATGTATCTTGATAAGGCCCCAGGTCTAGACGGCTTAAATCCGGCTTTCTTGCAAAAATATTGGCACATCTTAGGAGACGAGATTTTTAAAGGTGGGGTGTTCTGGCTCTCTCAAGGTACCTTTCCAAGCTCACTTACTGTTACTATTATTACTTTCATTCCAAAAATTACTGCTCTTGATGATATTAAAGATTTTAGACCCATAGCTCTCTGTAATGTGATTTATAAGATTGTGTCAAAAGTCTTAGCAAATAGACTTAAACAGATTCTGCCGTATGTTATTTCTAATATGCAATCTGCGTTTGGGCCTACTCGGTTAATTACGGATAATGTATGTGTGGCATTTAAGAGTTTGCATAGTTTCAAGAATAGGAGATATGGGGAATTAGGTTATTGTGCACTAAAAATCGACATTAGTGAAGCTTACGACCGGGTTAAGTGGGATTACTTAAAGGCCATGCTTGGGTCTTCGGGTTTTCCTCCTGTATGGGTTAATTGGATGAATATGTGCTTTTTTGAAGTGAGCTATATGGTGAATCTTAATGATAATCTTGTTAGGCCTATTACACCGAGTCGAAGTCTTCGTCAAGGGGATCCTATCTTTCCTTACCTGTTTATCATATATGCCGAAGGCCTTACTGCTTTATTTAGGGAGGCAGAATCTAAAGGTGAGTTACATGGTTGTTGGGTTGGCAGAGGGTGTCCAAAAGTATCTCATTTACTATTTGTGGACGACTCTATTTTCTTTTTTTAGGCTAATTCTAATGAAGCTACGGTGGTTAGCAATATTCTTTCTGATTATGAAAAAGATTCTAGGCAATCGGTGAACTTACAGAAATTAGGGATTATTTTTGACCCGAATGTGAAGGATGATACAAGAGCTGCCATTTCAAGTATTCTTGGAATTCATAGTCTAATGGAGGGTGGTAAGTATTTAGGGCTCCCATCGCTTATTAGACGTAATAAAAAGCAGATTTTCAGTTACATTAAAGATAAGTTGTGGAAAAGAATTAATTCATGGAATAGTCGATTCTTATCTAGGGCAGATAGGGAGTCCTTCTAAAATCTGTGGTGCAGGCCATTCCTTCCTGTTGCATGTCTATGTTTTTATTACCGCTCTCTCTGTGTCAAAAACTATAGGTTATTATGAATCGTTTATGGTGGAACGGTAAGAAAGAAGTCAATAAGGGTATCATTTGGATTGCTTGGGATCGTATTAGTGCTCCGAAGTGTGAAGGTGGGATGGGTTTTCGAGACTTGCGGCATTTCAATTTGGCTATGTTGGGTAAACAAGGGTGACGCCTCCTTACTCAACAAGATACTTTGTTTTACAGGTTGTTTAAAGCTAAATATTTCCCATTGGGGGATTTTCTAAAAGCATGGAAAGGTAATAATCCGAGCTTTATTTGGTCTAGTATCCATGCTTCGATTGATTTATTGCGATTGGGGTCTCGATGGAGAGTAGGCATTGGTAAGAGTATTCTTGTGGGTTTGGATCCTTGGATTCCTAAGCAAGGCAGTTTTGTTGTGGAAGATGGGCATATGTTTACGAATAGATTTTGGAGGGTATGTGACTTCTTGGAAAATGGTGGTAACAGGTGGAATATTGGGTTACTTATGGAATATTTTTCATCTAGTGATGTTCGTGCTATTCTCACTATACCACTTAGTGTTCATAGTGTGGAAGATTCAATACTATGGCATTTTAAGAAGAGGGGCAATTATACAGTTAAATCCAGCTATCATGTTAGCAGGAGTTCATCCATGGTTAATAACCCGAACCCAAATAGAGAAGTGTGGTGCAAAATATGGAATCTTGAAGTTCCACTTAAGGTTCGTGATTTCATGTGGCAAATGGCCGAAAATGTGATACCAATGAAGATGAATATGAGAAGCCGGAATGTTGGAGTTGATGAAAATTGCTTATTTTTTCCTATGCAAGAAACTGTGGATCATTTATTCTTATATTGTCCTTATGCAATGGAAGTTTGGAGAGTTGCTGGTTTGGATGTGCCACCTTTGAACTCTTCTTTTACTGATATATTTTTGCAGATTTGTTTATCCTCGACCAAGGAGAAAGCTGCCTATTTTGCTATGATTTGTTGGTACGTATGGTGGAGCAGAAACAACCTGTGCTGGTCCTCAAAAACAACAATGGTGCAGCAGTTGGTTCAAGCGGCGACTGCTCATCTGCAGTACTGGCGAGACTGGAATGTGTTGAACCCCGCTGCTGCTTCTTTGCACTAGATTGGTGGACAGTAAGGTGCTGGAAATGGCATCATTAACCTGGACAATTCTTTTTGGCAGGCATTTTTTGATGCCGCAACATTTCAACAGGAAGATTTCACAGGTTTTGCGGTTGTCTTTGAAGATCCTGAAGGTGGTTTTATCAAAGCTATATCTGGTTACCAA
>JAOQMK010000008.1:27004685-27018494 GCA_027564415.1 Erythroxylum macrophyllum
GGTTCAGGTTTAAACCTAGAACCGCAAGTTAGAAACCTGACCCTGAACCATGAACCTAATTTTTCAGGTTCGGTTCGAACCGAACCTAAACTTAGGTTTGGTTAACCTTGTTTATAGGTTCAGTTCATGCGGTTCAGGTCCGGTTCACAGGTTCGCGGGTTTTTTTGAACACCCCTACTTTTAATGCATACTACATATCGATTGACTAATGCCTTGTATATAACAGTTGTAACAACTAGTTCTTGACTCTAGCAGCCAGTTGGAGTCCCAAAATCCTATAAATAAGTGTTTTTTTCCTTGATTTTAGTATCAACTATCAAGAAGGTTTTGGATGTTGTATACATACATTTTAAAGAGTTTTTTGGTTATTTGAATATCATTGTTCCATATTTGTGTGAGTGACCCATTTGGGAGTTATCAAGTGATAAAGTAAGGAAATTTTTCGACAAATATAGTATTGTACTTGAGAGTGATCCAAGTGAGATTGAAATTCCTCTTCACTTTGGAAGACGATTGTAAAAAGGATTCTTCTTTATCGAGAAAAAGTATACAAAGGTTATTCGACCTTGAAAGAATAATTACATAGGCAAAGGTTGTTTGTTGAACTACCATAAATAAGTTTGCACACTATCTTCCTTCTCCTATTTAAATTATAGCTCAATTGTTTTATTACTAAGTAATTTTCTTATCCTTTATTGATTGTTATTAATTTAGTATAATGGTTAGAAAAATTATTGAATTTTATAAAACTCAATTCACTCCCTCCCTCTTACGTGTCGATAGGGACTAACAGTGGTGACTCTCATCTTAACAACAAATTGTTGAAAAGGATGTTAATAAAAAATTTTGGGGTGTTGAATTAGGTTAGGGTTAGGTGATATAGGCTTTAGGCAAAGCTTTGGACCGACTAAAAACTGATCAAATTTGAATTTGGCCAATATGAGTTAGGATCATTTGGATTTTGAGCAGCCTATAATGGGTTTTGGTCTAGCTCAAACAACCACAAACTTGTCCTGACATAACCCATTGTTAACATTAGTGTTAATGTTGATTAAATTTTTTATTATATTAGCCTAATGGACTTAATGCTAATGTTAGTCAATTTGTATATCTTGTTGGTCTAGTAGACTTGGTACTAGTATTAATTAAATTTTTTTATTACATTGACCCACTAGACTTAGACTTACCACAAGTATTAAAAAAAAATATTATCTCATCATTCTATTAGATTCAATATTTGTGTTGAATAATAATTACTATTAGTACATTATTTTTATAAAATATAAATAATTTATTATTAAGTTAAAATTATGTAGAAATAATAAATAAAAATAAATATATTTAGATTAAATTATTATAACATATTAATCATGTTATTTACTAGTATTATTATATAATGAAGTAAAATTTGTATAAAATAATTAGTTTAATATCATTTCAAATGTATTAAAAATATAAATTTTTATTATATATAAATAAAAAAACTTTCTAGTCCCAATTAAGATTTCGTTGGACTCTAATTTCATTTCGAAGTATTTTAGACCTGATCTATATCGATCTTTTTAACCCTTAAATCTTTTAAAGAAAGATGTATATTAAAATTTTTATCAAAATTTTTAACATAAATTATTATATTATTAACTATTATGCTATTATATATGCAAATAATTACATGAAGACTTTATTGAAATATTTTGATAAATTCTTAACAGAAGGTCTTTTTCAAAATTTTTAACAATTTAAAATAATAGGAGTCATTTAAAAAATAAATAAAATCATAAGAAAAATTTGTACCACAATTATAATTAGAAGTAAACAATTTGTCAACCAAGTTAGCAGAAAACTAAAGAGTAAAGAATCGTAAACAAAAGATCCTCATAAGCAATGAGACGTTACTGGGCTCAGTTTCATAATCAATTTAAGATCTTTATCAATGTAACTGGAAAAACGATTTTAGGAAATAAACGAGACAAGACATATTATTTATATGCAGCATCTGGATCTGAATTGGATATACTGAAATGGGATTCCTGAAGAACATTCGTACCTGGTTGTGGGCTCTTGGTGGTTGAATGATTTGGTCGCACCGCAAAAGACTTAATGAAGAAGATAGAACTTGGGTATGTATATATATTCAATCTTTTTGCATTAGGCCTTGCACCTCTTAATCAAGCTTGGAGTAGGTTCTGCACTTCCCACACACGAATGTTCAATCACTCTGAAATTAAATAAGAGGATGACTACTTGGCAAAACGATAAGAACAAAAAAGGATAGAAGATTTGACAACGTAATTGGTGGAAGATGGAAGGAAACAATGCAATCTGGCCTTTTCATTAATGACACAGATTTTGATTTCCATTTCTTTATATGATTGATGACACAGATTTCTTTCCCATAAAATAGGACACCTTCCTACCCTATTTTTATTTGATTTCTTAGCTGGACCTCAAACGGTGATTCTAATTGCCGTTGCTTCTTCATGGTATTGTTGCCTGGTTAGGGAAAAAGGAACAGCAAGCTTTGGATAGAGTCGTACACTATGAGTTTCCATCTCCAGAAGAGTCTGTCAGTTTGAATAAAATGACTCCCTTTTGGCCGTATGACTCCATATCTCTGTTTTCTATACTTGTGTATGTGTAATCATACAAGTGTTGGCGTTGGCTTAGATTAACTTAGCTTAGCTTAGCCCCAAGGTATGGTAATCTTCAGAAGGTCACCGTGTTGTGCTGAAGCTTTTATGAGTGTAGCCAAATTAATCATTGGAAAGATGGCAAATTTATGAATCTAATCAACATCCCAAAAAAAAAAAAAAGGGGAGACTCATCAAGTCAGTCTTGGATAAAAGCTGGCACAAGTACTAGGTAATACCAACCCGTCCTGAAACAGTCAACTATCAAAGAAGATGCACTAATTTTGGTGCCATGGAACCTGAATTTTCTCATCCAAACCAACGATGTCAATATAATGATTGAGAAGTGTTGCTGTAGATGAGGAATAAATAAAAAAAATACAAGTAATCGCACTATTTAGCAAAATATCTAGTGAACTTAACCTAACACAAGGGTGGACTTCATGCCACAATTGAGATCGCCCTTGCAAAATGGCTAGGATATAACTTGCTTCTTGCACACAATGTTGAGCTTCAAATCTGTACATCAGGGAGGTTTCCTTCCTACACTTTGTTCATATCAACAATATGACGTTTCACATCATCTGTATATTAATGATGTAATGATTGAATTCGTTGGCAACTAATGAAAGCCACTTGAATGAAGTGCCAAAAAACAGCTCCCAAAACCATAGATCTAATGCAAGTACTGATGAAAAGATGAGCAATGCCAATGTCTGGTAGCGGTTCAATGGCCAACCTGAAACTTTGGCTATTGTTTTCAGAAAAGGAAGGGAACTGGTGTTCAATACTCGGTTCTTTATAGACCATGCTGTCACCCACTGCACGCGAGATGGGACTAAATCAAACTCCTCCCGCAAACGCCTTCCCAAGTCTGGCATGTGGCCACCGCCGTATAATATGGCAACTGTATTGTGACCGTCATCAATTGCTCTTTGAAGTGCTTCGGTAGCAGCTCTGTTTCTTTCACCAATGATAACTGATTGCTCTTCTATATCCGCAGTCTCCTGTGTGAACCTTTAAAATATCCCTTCATTCAGTCCCTTAACTAATGGACACATTCATAGAAGATAACAATTGCTTCTTTGTTTATCATCACACAACATATTTCTTAGTTGGCACGTTAAGAAGGATAAATGGCTAAACCAGAATTTGAACCTAGTGGCAGGAGGCTTCTAAAATTCCTCCATCATTTAGCAGTTAGGTGATTGATGACTGTGTGTACAGATCTGTGATCCTTTTTCTTATTCCCCATTCTCCAGGTAATGATTGTGCTATATTCGTAATTCATGAGTTGTCAAACATGGTATTCATCTGTGACCAAAAATTGCCTCAGCTATAAGAGGAAACCAAGAGTACAAATAGACCTAAAGACAAGAATGTTAATGTCTGGCTTAAAATCAACCAAGAATTGCAGTTAGCACGGTGTGTACATTCTGTTCTTACTCGGTTCATTTATTTCTCAGTTTTACCTAGGCTAGACACATCATCATGGAAAAAGGTCCTAAAATCAAGCTATAATCCAATGGCATATCTGCACCTTTACTTGTATACCTTATTATAAACAGGACACCAAGTAATTCCCGTCAGAATTCTATAACAGTGATGTTTCTTTCCGCAGAAATAGGTATAAGAAAACAACTCCAGAATTGACCAAAGTAATCTCATCGCAGCACAGAGCTAATCAAGGTTCATATCATATAAGAAAAGCAGACTAGTGGAGAGCACCTACTCAGATGTAAGGCGCCTTGCCAGGAAAACCTTCATTGCAGCACCAAAGTCAAGCCTAGACAGTGCTTCTAGCTCTGGATATTCTGAGGCTTGAAGTCCCACATCACAAACGGATCCAATGATGAAAAGGCCTACAAGTGGCATAGGAAGTACTCTAGAAGCCCATAGAAGTTTCGATCTCCAAGGACCAAGGTCTTCCCTGACCGAACTAGTTTGCATCAAGGCTTTTGTTGACTTAAGTGTCATATCTCTAGCAAATGTGAAGAAACTTTCACCCTTTTCGAGCTGTAAATTTTGTTATACAACATCAGATCTAGAAGCTGATCTTTCATAAACTCCATGCCATAAAATGTCGAAGAATGTATTCAAATGAGAACAAAAGAGCCATGTATAAAGGGTTGAGTTTAAAACCACTAGTAGCTAAGAATCATTTGGAACGACTTATGTGGGAAGAACTAAGAATAGAACAAGAGCTTTCTTGCAACATAGCTTCCAAAATTGTCAAACAGGAAACCTCCATGCAAAAGTCCCATGCATTTCTGACAGGACCTCATCTTTCTTGGAAGAGCACAAGACCGCAAATCCAACTGATACGTTGATGACCAAATCAAACATGAAAGGAAGAAAATTTTGCGCATAACATCAATTTCCTGCAAAAGGGACAGCCAATCTAACCTGAAGCAGCTGGAAAGTCTCATAGTCAAGATCAGCGTGATACCAGTTGTCAGCCTGGTAATCGAGGCAGTCCAACTGGAAATCAAGCATTAGAATTCTAGCCATTTGTCGCTGAATAAATCCTATGATGCTAAATCCCTTGGTGCGCGAACCCTTCAGTTTCTTTGCAGCAGCAGGATTTCTTCTATTCTCTAGGCTCTCCCTACTCGTGACCATCTCATAAAGTACAGAGTCATAATTGTCAAGCTCCTTCTGCAGAGTCTCAAAGTACCTGCACGCGAAAGTCAAGACAGAAGATAGGAAAAAGAAAAAAGACTCATGAACGCGTTTCCTCGTAAATCTAAAATTCATGAGATCACAACGTCAGATCAAACACGTACAAATTTTAGCAAAATCCCAAAGAAAACACATCAAAGCTAAGGTTTTAACAGTAATAAATCAATCGATAATTCCATAATAATTAAAAGGAGAAACAAATTAAAGAAAGAAAGAGCATACTCTTTATCCGCAATGTGAATGGTTGAAACCAAATCAACCTGCATAATTAAAGCAACATTTTTAAAACCAGGCAAGTGAGAGAATCAAAACTGAGGCAAACCCAGTTGAGAGTACCCTTAGGAAAGGCTTGAGAAGTGACCAAGGGAATCTCTTTCTATAACTAACAACAGCGGTCTGCAACTCGGCCCCGCTATTGCCAGAGCCTATCTTGAACCTCATAAAATCAGCAATCGAATTATTCTGCAAGAAATGAGAGGCCGAAACATCTTCGTCTAGGAGGGTGTTGTTGGAAGAGAAAGAAAAGGCTTTTGCAGAGCAGCGGAGAGAAGAAGATGAAATTGATGGTCTTGGGAAGATGGGGTTGAGTTTAGTTTTAAATTGGATAAGCCCAAGAGAAGATGATGAAGAATTGGTCCTTGAAGTTGAAGCGAGAGAAGAAGTAGAAGAGAGTATTGACACCATAATTACAGTTACACAGTCGATGGTGTGCTTGGGTAGCCAGAAAAATTTGGCCGTTGAAAGAGCAAGCCTCTCTGGTTCTGGTTAGTTGGGCTCATATCATATCATGCACACGGACGCTTCATCTCATCTACTAAAAAAATCTCTCTTTTAATTATAAAATAAATACTTTATTTCGACAGCTTTCTAATAATTGTCAGGATCCCATCTTTAGCTTGCACGCAAAGGTGAAGATGAGACATGGACATGGTGACGGAGATTCCTAACAAGATAGAAATTGCTCAATCCATGCACCATGAAGATAGGAAAACAATTGGATTTAGTGATTCAGATTTCACAATTGGTAAAGAACCGTGCATTTGATACAAACGCCATGACAAGATTAAACAAACAGACAAACCTTTTCATTCTTTCGTAATTGAGTTGGATCATAGTAGGTTCTTGTACTCTTGAACATGTTGATTGAGATGTTACTCAAACAACAAGAATAATTTCATTTGTAGATTTGGTTCAAATTTTAACTTATAATCCATTTAAAGAAATTTCTTTTTTGGTACAATTAAATAATGAATGAATCAGAGGGAAAAAAAAATCAACGAAAAAGGCCCTCAGTAGAAGTAGTACATACGCAAACTCTCAAATTGGGAAATGGAACAGTAACGAAGAATGATGAATTCCTTACTAGTCTGCTACGCTATTGATATCTTCATGGTTACCCTACCGCGAGATCAACCGAATGCCTGCTTCCAGATCCTGTAAGGTTATTGTACACAACTCTTCAGTATTTACACAGTCAAAATGGAGCCTGAGGTCCAAATTTTCTCTAGCATTAGACAGCATTGTATCAACCATTCCACCATTCATCTCCCTACGCTGCTTTTCGGTTGTTTCTCTTTCTATCAGTGTCGCAACAACATCTGAACTGCATGAAGAATGTAGCTTAAATCCATAGAGTAAACCATCCTCTTCTTGACTATTCATCTTGATGTGAACAATCTTTGCCAAATCTTCTGCAGTAAAATCGTTGAAATGAAAAAATTTAGTCACCCTTCTGCAGAAACCTTCATTGGACGCTATCACCCTCTT
Organism: Erythroxylum macrophyllum; assembly: GCA_027564415.1. Classification (NCBI taxonomy): domain Eukaryota; kingdom Viridiplantae; phylum Streptophyta; class Magnoliopsida; order Malpighiales; family Erythroxylaceae; genus Erythroxylum; species Erythroxylum macrophyllum. The sequence goes on from JAOQMK010000008.1 coordinate 27,011,765, forward strand.
CATTGGCTCACTATACCCTGCAAATATCACTACAATTTTTCCACTATCCATAACCGACATGATCTCTTCTAAAGCTTCTATCCCGTAGTCCTTATCATCTGCTTTTTGGGTCGGAATAAGCTGATATGCTTCATCTACAAAAAGAATTCCCCCTTCTGCTTCTTTAATCTGTCAAAAGAAAACCAATATCGGGTTCCCAATAATAGGATAAATATTGATTCCAAATGTTGTCCTTACCTTCCTCCTAGTCTTAGGTCCAGTATGACCAACAAATTCACCAACTAAATCCGTGCGTTGCACTTCCGTCACCCGATCAGTAGGCAGAATTCCCACCATATGGAGTAGCCTTCCAAGTATACGCGCTACCATGGTTTTCCCTGTAGAAAAAGAAAAACAATCTGGCTATCAGAATAAACAAATAGAAACAATATGAGAAACAGCAAAGTGATTAAGGAGGATCAAATTCTACTTGTGCCATATTTAAATTTAAAATTTGGATAGATCTGCACTATATCTTTTCTAGACCAGAATTTTAAGTCTTTTGACCAATTAATTGAATCTTTCCAATTTGTATGAAGTATTAAACATTTTGTTTATAAACAGTAGACAGATTATGAACTAGCATAAAAGAGGAAGCATTGTCTGTACTTTTTCTTTTACTTCTCATATAAGTTTCTCTAATATGGTTAGAACTTGTATCAAAAACAAATTGAAAAACTGCAAGTTACCAATCCTCTATTTGAAAAAGCCCAGACTAAACAACTACAAAACCTACTGAGCCAAATAGAATCAAAAATAAAATGTACATATGATTATACATATATGAATTTATGTTCTGCGTCCAGGTAAGTCTAAAGATAGATGAACTGTCACTCAGAAAAGGGCACAACAGAGTGGTTAATGGCTTTTCTTCCTTTTCTAGTTTCTTCCCTTTAATGCAGCAGTGTTTACAAAGACTATGACAATCAAATCAAATTCACATTACCTGTCCCAGGATTTCCTAGAAAGGCCATATGTGGAGGTCTTCTTACTCCAACTCTCAATCCAAGGGCTCTGCGTCTCTCATCCAAAAGCATCCCCTTTGCCCATTTCCTTAGCTGTAACTTGAGCTCATGCAACCCAACGACCCCAGAAAGTGCAGTTTCAAGTTCTTCCATCTTAGCTTCTGCTTGACTGCATGCTTCAAGTGCTCTTCTTTTCCTCTGGTCTTCAGAATGCCAGAGCAATAATTCACGTAACTCCACTCTTTCTGGACCTTGTGCAAGATGATCCAGAGGAGTCATCCTCTCCTGCCAATCCAATGTTATATATCTAAATCCACAAGATAGAAAGAAATAAAACTAATGTAATAATCCTCAACAAATAAAAATGTGAACTACATTATCCTTGGCACTGCAATCAGCATTATACTCGAGCAAAGTTTTGACAGTAGAGCAGTCTTCTGCCCTGATAGAGTACCAAACAGCAAGGTGTAATGGTGTCATTCCATTCTGAATATATGCAACCAAAAACAAACGGAGCAGAATGAGAAAAATCATTTCCATAATCTCCATTGTTAATTGAACTCAACAGAAAATGAGTAAAGAATTGCTAAAGAAACTCACATTTGCTTTAGCTTCAACAAATGCACCATGAGATAACAGCAACTGCGCAGCCTCATTGCATCCGTTCTTAGCTGCCATGTGCAATGGAGTTTCTCCATACTGCAACATTCAGTCCATCAACTCACAATCAAAGACAAGAATTAACAGAAGTGGATTTGATATTCAAGAGTGAATAAACACCACTTGTTATAGAAGTGTACATAAAATGCAAACTATGCTTACCATATTCTTAGCTTCCAGTTCAAGTTTTTCTGCTCCTTGCCAATTGAGCAAATATTTAATTATTTCAACCTTATTGTTACCAGCAGAAACATGAAGTGGAGTTTGGGCCATCTGCAGTTAAAACAATAAAATAAAACATCAAATAGAAAAAGGAAAATTAAATGAGGAAGCACACACACTCAATTGTGCATTTGATTCTAAACCTAGTGCAGTTGAGTTACAAGGATAGTTGCACAACAATTGAAGGGCAAAGTTCAACCATTTATAAACATGGATCAAGTTGAGTCAAAGCCATAAAAGCATACACATTACAAAATCTATAAAAAGTCATGTATGCTGAATGATGCCAACACTGAAATATAAGAAAATGTCAATTAAGTTAAAAATCAATATATCTCAGCTCTTTACTGTTAATGGTTATGACATTTTGATGATTGGCTGGTGTAGTTGCCCTAAGCCAATATGGCATTCCAGCTATGAACTTAACCCCTAAAAGTAACTATTCTGCACCCGAATCCATTTCTAATACATGAGAGATTCATCATCTTTCTTCTCATTACTCATAACAATCAAGTAAAGGAAATTAAGGTTGGAACAGTTATCAGTATGTAGTATCAGTGTACTGCACCCAAGAATATACTGAAGCCATAATTCACGGCTTCTGCTGCATCAAGCTTGTCCTAAAGCCTATCCGCAGTCTCCGCATTGCAAGCAATTATTAACCCCTTTGACACGACACCCTTATCAACCAAGTAATGCAGACCACATAACCAGAATCCAGACAGCCTTCTCCAGAATACAACAGATAAGATCCCATTAGCAAGGGTTTAATAAGTACAAGGTTTGGAAAAGTATGCTAAAATCTTGATGGCCTAGAAGAGAACAAAGTCACCCATCTCCATACAATTATCTGTACCCTAGATCTGGCTTCATCATCCCTGATCGCGTCAACATAACCATTTCTCAATTCCTTGTCCTTTGAAGTACAGGCCTCACTACGCCTATCTCAACGAAAGTTATCAACCGCATCCTGAAATTAATATTTGAAAAAGACAAAAGCTTTATCTTGCTGGGCTTGGAAAAGGTTGCGGAATTTTCGCAACGAAAGCAACGAAGTAAACGGAGGTCAAACAAGTAAACCATGCGGATCTATATTCAACCAACGACAACCCAGCAATCCAATCAAAGAATAAACAAAAAATATAAAAAAGCCATTAAAATCCAGGAGAAACCTAAAGAGTATAATCTTTACGACTGATCGCAACAAGTCTCCGTCACCAATTAGGAACAGGAAACGAAAAGAAAAACCCACATGGAAGAATGATTAGACGTGAAAATGCGCACATCCTTAATGCAAAAAATAATAAGCAAGAAATGGGGGAATCATACGACAGGGTTTCGTTCATTAAGAAGAGAAGCGTTGTCACGGAGCAACTTTTGGAAGCCAGAAAGATCTCCGGACTGGGCACAGCCGTGAACGGTGGCGGGCCTGGAGGATCTGGAGCGTCGGTCCTGATTAATAGGCCTCTGCATTGTCTGGGTTCTTTAAGAGAGAAAGGGAAAGGGAAGGTAGCGAAAGGAGAAGGAAGGTGTTCGTTTGGTGAATTTGTATGGCGGTGCAGACTAATGAGAGGAATAAATAAAGAAGCAAATCCCGAGTTTCATGTGTCCGAATCTTTGCATTCTATATGTACGGCTGTTTCATAAAATAATTTGGTTTGGTTATATTTCTTTTTTTATGTTGTAATTAAAAAAAAATAGGAGTTATCTTCTAGAACCCTGTGAATTCTAAATGGCCCTTCCTAATTAGGAAACCTTTTTATCATAACAATATCTTTCGTGAATCTCAGCCATTTATTTATGTAGATTTCGTATAAATTTCACATAAATAAACGTGAAACTTGCATAAATGAATGACTGAGATTTACTAAACACAATAAAAAACCATAAAAATTAGACAAAAAATTTGGACTCCATTTTACCTACCCTATATCTTTCGTGCCAGGTAGCAAAATCACTTTCCACACCAAATCACCTTCTTATAATTGCCTTTTATGAACTTTGTTATTGTAAAACTTTCCCATTTTTCTTTTCGTCTAACCATATTATTCAAAGCCTGAAGACGAAATCCATCTAGATCCTCTAGTTCCATCATCATGGCATTAAAATACTCAAATGTCTTGTATTCTACTTAGCCACTCTTAAAGATGGGATTAGTACTTCGATAGGGAGAATGACATCATGGCAATATATCAAAGTGAAAGGACTAATACCTATAGCAGCACTTTTAGAAGTCTGACATGCCCGTAAAGTCTCAGATAATCCTATACCAATATCTAGGATTCTTCTCTAATTCTCTAAGATTTTAATGACTACTTTATTTGATGCTTCAGGATGTGTATTAGCTTAAGGGTAATAAGGAGTCGAATTCAATAATGTATGTCATAATTCAGGGAAAAATCTTTAACCTCCTGACCGATAAACATAGTCCTTTAGTCACTTATTATTGATTATGAAATTCCAGATTGTTGAATAGTTTGCTCCTTAATGAACTTCACTACGACATCTTGTTTAGCCTTTTTCATGGGTTGAGCCACCACCCATTTAGTAAAATAATATAGAGCCAACAAATTTAAATTATGTCCTTTAGAGGGAGGTGGGTATATTTTTCCAATAAGGTTAATGACTTAACCCTTAAATGGCCATAGCTTAATTATTATATAATGTAACTTAAAAGGCTTGAATTTACTTTTTTCTACTATACTTCTACCATTATTGGCACCCTTTTTGCATATGATATACAATCCTTTAATATTGAAGGCTAATAGTAACCATGATGCTTAATGAGCTACCTCATTTTAATTCTAAACTAATAAGCCCCACATTCCTCCTCTTGAGCCTGTTTCATTATTGTTAATGCCTCAGGCATCCCTAGATATCTTAAAATAATTCCATCACTACCTTGCCAAAATAAGACTCCCCCAATCAGTACAAGGTAGAGTGCTTGTAATTTAATTTTATGAGGCACCTCCTTACTAGAGTACTTCAAAAAATTTTAAATTTTGTCTCTCCAATCTTGAGTGACTTCTTTATCAACATTAAAAATTTATAAAGAAATCCCCCTTTTATAGATGGACAGAAGAGATTTTTGTTGTATAATAACTGTAAGGCCCCAAAATATACTTTAGTTGAAATGATACATGTTCATAAAAGTACATGTAAGATAGGAGTTAAAATTTGTGCTATGATTTGAATGTGAAAGGTGTATGACTTGAATTTTGGTATTGATGGACTATAGTTAGTAGATTGAATTTAAATGTAGATTTGGACTAGGAAAATTATCAAATGACAAGTTAAGCTGATACATAAAAATTAGTATGATTAAGCCTATGAAATTTTGACATTTGGTACCATTCAATGTGAGACATTTGGCAGCATAAGAGGAGGACAAGTGGCATCATTCATTGTGTGACTAATAGCATGACATGTTGGAGACATGTGTAGCATAAATGGTGGGCAAATGGGCTTCATGCCTTGGTGTTACATGGCATGTTAAGCTAGTGACACCTAGCTAGTGATAAAGCAAGGTAAGGTGGAGAGGTTCATTCTTCATCTTCTTTACTTCTCTCTACTGAAACTTGCTTAATCTCTCTAACTTTTGGAATTTCTGCTGGACCTTGGGTTGTCATCACTTGAATGTTTGGTAAGCTACTGAATTTAGAAAAAGTTTCTATTAATTTTCTGTACTATTGTTATGCTAAGGCTGAAAGTTGCACATTAAACTTAGGTATGTGCTGGATGTTTGGAGGCTTGGATTAGTTGGAATCTTGAGTTTAATTTATAGCTCATTAAGGTAAGGAAATTACAGACTTGGTATTCTATTATAACATGTATTGTTTGATGTTTGAAATGAAGCAAGCATGTACTGATTAAAGAAAGAATTGAGGTTAAGTATGTGCTGGAAATTGGTTAGAAAGAGTAGATACACTGGATAGGTTTCAGTATTTTAGCTATATCATGCCCTGTAGGAATCCAAATTGGATGAATTTTAATTCAGATTAAACTTGAGACATATGTCTACAACTTTCTTGAAGAAGTCGAATTTTAATTCTATCTCTAAGACTTTCAAAATTGGCATGAAATTGAGTCTTGGCTTAGGCTGTAGCACTACTAGGGACAAAAATCATGTCCTACTGTTATTGAATAAACTGTATTGATGTAGGCTGAATTAGACTAAGGTGTCTTCACCAAAATTATAGCTTATTCTCTTAGCTTTAAATTGGTATAAAGTTTGTAATTTTTTAATACTGTAATTGAGAGATATGAGTTGTATAACTTTGAGTGCATGATCATTGACTAGCCAAAATTTTAAATGTACTCAGTCTGTAGTATATTGAGTATAACTTCTGGAATAATGAATCAAATTGTATGAATATATAGTTCATTAGAAATTTAAGACATAGATGAACATTTATTTAGGAGAATACTTTGCTCAGAAGCCTCAGTTTCTATGTCAAAATGTTGGGACCCGATCCCGGAGCTCAGTCGCATAGTGCTGGACCCCGGTACCGGAACCCAACTATCCGGAACAGAAACACAATCGAGGACCGTTGGGCCCTAGTCCCGACCCCCAAGGTTAAACCCGGGGCGACTCGTCGGAACAAACAAAAGAGATAAACTGCGGAAGCAAACTTATCTCACTCAACCATACATTCATGCACATTAGAGCTATCGAAAATAAACACAATCATTTAATAATGTCATTACAATAGCAAATTATGCAACAAGTCCACACTGAAAGCAAAATACATCGGGATGCTCAATAACGAGATGCTCCATGTACTATCCAAAAGAGTACTAACTTAGTACAAAAGCCTCTAACTATTGAGGAGCGCTCGATGCCT
>JAOQMK010000008.1:27176137-27189775 GCA_027564415.1 Erythroxylum macrophyllum
ACAAGGAAGAAGATAGATTGCTAAAGGAAAAGACTCAAAGGCAAAGGATTTGGATACAAGAAGAAGGAGAGGATAGCGCAGCGAGGATTTAAAGCTGTAGCAAAGGAGTCGGTAATTCCTTTCATCTTATTCATGGTTTTATTATCCTTATACCATATTATGTATTGATTAGCATGTTGATTTAGATATATTGCTTCCGCTGCAAAATGATTTCTTAAAAAGTTTTAAAATCTACAGTTTCTCCAAATAAGGCATGTTTTCTTTTTCCGATCCAACAACCGCTGCAGGCCAAGTCGTAGACCTGCAACTTGCCTGCATGAAGCCGGAATCGCTAGTAATCGCCGGTTAGCCATACGATGGTGAATTCGTTCCCAGGCCTTGTACACACCGCCCATCACACTATAGGAGCTGGCCATGCCCGAAGTCGTTACCTTAACCGTAAGGAAGGGGATGTCGAAGGAAGGGCTAGTGACCTCCTCTTTTCTTTAATCCACAGGAGGTCAAATTGAAATTGTTGTTCCATTTTTTTCGTGAATGATTCCCTATTATGAATTTGTCTATGGGGGGAATTTTGTACAGCTGTAATGATCAAGCTCTGAAGATCGTTGGTATCGACCCCATCAAATTAAAGATATATGATACAACAACTCATACTATTGAGCATTAGGGTAGCCATTCCACCCATTTCATCAAAGTAAGCAAGACGTATTCTATCAAAACTAGTTCCTGCTAAGAAAAACATTGCAGCGCCATTAAATCGATGTGATATTATTTGTAAAATGGCTCTGTTGAGTCCCATATCGCTTATGGAACAAATTCCTATAATTATAAAACCCATATGGGATACAAAAGTGTGACATGTGGAGCACCTGAAGAAGAATTTGTTGTCTGTAGGACATCTAGATGATCTTGGTTTCAGATTTGAGATTCAAAACAAGATCATGAAAGTGATTAAAGGAGTGCTGGCATTTATGAAAGTAGAGAAAATTTTTGCAAATCTGTACATGCTGAAGGGAGTAACTTTGCAAGAAGGAGAGACATCCGTTGCGATGACTAGTCCAAATGACAAATTTGCAATAACGTGGCATAAAAAGCTTAGACATATGTCAAAACAAGGAATGAAGATACTTGCAGGGAAGAATCTACTTCTAGGTCTCATAAAGGTATCATTATCCTTCTGTGAGCATTACATTGTGAGTAAGCAACATCAATTGAAGTTCAACATATCAAAGTTCAAAAGCAAAGAAATTCTAAAATTTATTCACTCTGATGTTTGGCAAGCACCAATTACATCCCTAGAAGGAGCAAAAAAAATTTTGTATCATTCACTGATGATTATTCAAGGAGATGTTGGGTGTTTTCTATCAAGAGAAAGACAGATGTATTTCTAATTTTCAAATTTTATAAAGCGCTGGTAGAACTCAAATCCGGTATGAAGATCAAGTATTTGCGCTCAGATAATGGAGGCAAATATACTGGTAAAGAACCTGATAAATTCTGCAAGTAAGAAGGCATCAAAGCAGTTCACGACGGCATACACTCCTTAATAAAATGGAGTAATAGAATAGATGAATAGAACTCTGCTGGAAAGGACAAGAACGATGTTGAGAACTGCAAACTTAGATAAGAAATTCTCGACAGAAGCAGTCAATACCGCCTGTTATGTGGTAAATCAAAATACATCAACTGCAATTGAGCTGAAGACACTGATGGAGATATGGACTAGTAAACCAGTGGATTATTCCAACCTACATATATTTGAAAGTCTTGCCTATGTGATGTTTGATACCCAAGAAACTACAAAGTTGGATCCAAAATCGAGAACATGTATGTTCTTGGGATATGCTGAAGGAGTAAAAGGCATCGTCTGTAGGATCTCACTGTCCACAAGATTGTTATCAGCAGAAAAGTTATTTTCTTGGAAGATAATGATCAAGAGCAAATAGAAGATGTTAGCACTTCAAAGGTGAATTTAGAGACTATAAACAGTACAGGTGGAAAGGGAATTTGATTAAAATGATTGTTTTGAAGCTATACTAGAGCATGAGGAGCAAGAACCAGTCGAATTTGATGTTTCAGATACTCTGAGATCAACTTGCACAAGAAGAGCACCGAGCTGACACTCAGATTATATTATGGAGAGCAATATTGCATACTATCTTTTAACTTAGGATTAAGAGCCATAAACTCTTCAAGAAGCAATGAATAGTTTAGATGCATCTCAGTAGATGATAGCAATGCAGGAAGAAATTGAAGTTTTGCATAAGAATAAAACATAAGAGCTGGTATCACTACCGCAAGGAAGAAAGTCTATTGGCAATAAATGGGTTTACAAGATCAAGCAGAATGGCAACGATGAGGTAAAGCGATATTATGATAGATTGGTAGTAAAAGGATATGCTCAAAAAGAATGAATTGATTTCAATGAAATATTTTCTCCTGTGGTTTGACTTACCACAGTTTGAGTAGTCCTGGTGATGTATGCTACATTTGACTTGCATCTTGAGCAATTAGATGTGAAAACTGCATTTCTTCATAGGGATTTTGAAGAAGAAATTTATATACTTCAGCTAGAAGGTTTTGAAGAAAAAGGGAAAGAGAACTCGATTTGTAGGTTGAAAAAATCTCTGTATTGTTTAAAGCAGGCACCGAGAAGTTGGTATAAGAGATTTGATTCCTTCATCATAAGCCTTGGATATAGCAGACTGAATGCAGACCCTTGTTCATATTTTAAGAGGTTTGAGAAAGATGATTTTATAGTCTTGTTGTTGTACGTAGACGACATGTTAGTAACAAGCCCCAATAATGATCGTATCAAAGAATTCAGGGCACATTTGGCTTTTGAAATGAAGGACTTAGGATCAGCAAACAAGATTCTAGGAATGCAAATTTGCCAAGACAGAAATAATAAAAATTTTGGCTTTCTCAGAAGAATTATTTAAAGACCTTGTGACAATTCAACATGGAAGATTATAAATCAATTTATAATTATCTTGCTGATAATTTTAAGTTATCTTCAAGTATGAGTCCTAGCAATGAAGAAAAGAAGATGGAGATATCTCGAGTACCGTATGCATTAGCAGTAGGAAGCTTAATGTTTGCTATGATTTGTACAAGACTAGACATTACACATGCAGTGAGAGTTGTTAGTCGATACATGACAAATCCTGGTCGAGAGCAATGGAATACTGTTAAGAAGATTCTCAGATATATCAAGAGAACCTCAGATGTTGCATTATGTTATGGAGGATTAGATTTTACTGTCAGAGGATATGTTGATGCTGCTTATGCGGGTAATCTTGATAAAAGTAAATCAATTGCAGGATATGTGTTTACACTAGCTAGAGGAGCTGTGAGTTGGGTTTCAAAACTACAATCAGTTGTGGCTACGTCAACAACAAAAGCAAAATATATAGCAACTATACAAGCAATAAAGAAACAGTGTGATTGAAGATATTGTTGGAAGAACTTAGGAATAAATAAGAAAATATTACTTTGTATTGTGACAGTCAGAGTGTTTTACATCTTGCAAAGAATCCAGTATTTTATTCAAAGACAACGAACATTTGAGTTCAATATCACTTCATTCATGAGAAAGTGAAAGAAGGAACGGTGAATATGCAGAAAATTCATACAATGGATAACCTAACATATTTTTTGACAAAAACAATCATTGCCAACAAGTTTATGTAGTGCCGATCCTTAAGCAGCCTGACAGAGGTAATTTTTCCTTAAGCCACTGATGATATCTATACTTTTAGAGGTAATTTTTTTGTCGTATCATTTGAGTAAATTATAATATTCTTTTCTCTACCATAAAAAAAAAGAAAAATAATTATTAATTTTTTGGCAAAACTCTTCATCATGTCATGAAATGAGGTATGCATAGAGTTAATTCCATATTATAGACATTTAAGGAACTTCCTTTTAAAGCCTTTTTGTTTTCCACAAAGTCTACGAAGGAACCCTTGATAAATAGTTGCAAAATGCATGGACGTATTGTTGCACGCTTAAAACTGTACCCATGGATGATATCATAGAAAGGAATTCAACTGTCCATAATCCTTGGGCATCTACGACATATCTAAGCACAAATAAGAATGTAAATATACAAACCAATATCAGAGATTGATATTTTGACTATACGACAACAATGAATAAAATCTATATGAGCGTAAATGTGGAAAGTGCTCGGAATCTCAAAGATTGCGGGTTTTAGCAACATAAAGCCTTGTTGGAGAAAGCTTAATTACTATGCAATTGCAAAAAATGTCAAACCAGGGGGCCAACTAATATAGAAATTTTTGGACTGTTGCAGTCCTCTCTTCTTCTCCGGTGGTCTCAACCCTTAAGAAACTCCAATTCCGTGGAGTTTGTAGACTAAACTTCTAAGCTACAGCCAAAAAAATTAGGCGTGAAGCAGAAATTATAGAACCCATTGCTTCATGGATTATCCATCCTGTCCAAGTGCAACGCCACTTCAGCACGTAAGCTGGAAAACTGTGTGAAAGTGACACGATAGCACAGACCCATAACGCCACGTGTCACAAAGAACAGAAACGATGAGGTTGCTTTAACGTGTGGCCAACACAATACTCCCCCGCCTGCCTAGATTGGCGAATCTGCTGTCCCTCTTTCTCGCAGATTTTTTATTTTCATCACCGATTTTTTGATTTTCTCTAACAGGATAAATAAGCTAACAAAGAAATATCCAGAGTAACAAACGTATGAACAGAAAGTTAGCCGCCCAGAAGATGGGAACACTTTCCATGACATGAACTCCCCGTTTAAGCCTGTTACTGTGTATGATACCACCATGGCTGCGACAGTGATTAAGCTTCACATACACCCGCAAAGCATAAATCAGTTCAGATTATGTGAAAACCGGAGAACAAGGGTGTTTAGTCAGGGTTTTGGTGGGTCCGGTTTTGAGTTACACAAGGGTCGTTACCGGTTGTGTGTGAGGCACTGTAGGTCGTTTCGGTCCGAGGATAATGAGCAAGTGGAAGAGGAAGATAAGAAAAGAGCGAGAAAGCGTGGAATTTTGAGGAGAAATGACCCTGAATTGAGCAAGGGGAATGGGGTATGGAGTCATTTGAAGGATGCTGTTTCTGCGTTGAGTAGGTTTGGTGCGCAGTCAGATGTAGAGAACAGTAAGGCTATGGCTAAACTGGAGGAAATTTTCTCGTCGGTGAGTTTAGAATAGATTCTCAGTTGTACGAGAAATTTGTGTTGCCCAATTTATGTTATGAACAAGTTCCATCTTATCTTATAAATATTTGGGTAATTTACATAATTTTTTGAGTGATTGTGTGATTTTTGTAAGTTGAAACCAAATATTTTAGCCTTTCCCTATATCTTATTGAAAAACTTAGTCGATTAGGTTTGAGGTGGTGAATTTACAAGTTCATAGCCCACCATAGAGCTTTGAGGTGCGGCAGGCTTGTGGGTGTGAGGGAGGAGGGGGGCATTCAGGAAGTACAATTAGTGATTGCTTGGTCATTATTTTCTTTTGCTAAATTTTTGACCTCAGGGTAATTAATACTTCGTTTCCATATCAAACGAACACATTTTCAACTGTTTTTTCTCATGAACCAGATCGCCTTGCAAATTGCAAGATACATTGTGACCATGATGAGCACTGGAGTGATACTTGCAGTTGGTTTTCAGTTGTCAGGTTAGTTAATGTCATTGCGATCTGACTGGTGAAATTGCATTAACATGTATTAGTTCTTTGTCTGCAATTCAAACATTTACTTTTGATGAAGGCAAGGACTTTTATTGGGTTGTTGTTGTTCATGTTGTTGAAGGTGGGGACAGTCAGATGAATACACTGATTTGGTATAGCTGGCTTGGAGGGATTATTATTGGAACTATGATAGGAGCTAACATGGTTCTAGACGAACATTGTCGGGCTGGTCCACGAAATGTTGTCATAACTGGCAGGTAAACCATACGCATACTTTAGTCAAGTAGTCGGTTTGAACAGTTGAGCGCTATTTTTCAAATAAGTATGTTTTTACCAGATTTTCCCTTTTTGTGAAATTATATCGAATATTCTTGGACTTTGTTCTCTTAGGTATGATTGTTCTTTCAGCATAGAAAATGCTGATGGGTTTGGAATAAGTGAACTTATATTTCTATGTTGATGCATCCTTAGCACAAGGGGCTTGGGAAAAGCACTTGCTCGAGAATTTCTTCTTTCAGGCGATCGAGTGGTAGTTGCTTCACGCAGGTAAAATGGTGGATTTTTTTTATGGGTAATCTATTATTTCTGATTTCATTTGTTTTCACGACATCTCATAATTCTTTGATCTTGCTAAGGCAGTCCTGAGTCTGTGGATATGACAGTTAAAGAGCTTGAAGAGAACCTCAAAGAAGGAATAATTGCCTCGACTAAGATGAATTTAGCACATGCAAGAGTTGCTGGCATAGCTTGTGATGTTTGTGAACCATCTGATGTGCAGAAATTGGCAAATTTTGCTGTCAATGAATTTGGTTCTGTGGACATATGGGTGAGCACATTTCCTTTTCTACTGATCTAACTTGCTCTTTGATTAATTTTTTATTATCTCAAGCATATGTTTGTGAAACGCTACAATTATTTTACAAATGTAGACGGAGATAGGTTAACTGAATTGAGATGAAGTGGTTAATTCCTTTTCATTTAGTTTTATGGGAGTCAGCACATGATGAAACGGACAGCTACATTTATGGTTTTAGTTAATTATTGGATCATCCCAATTTTGGTCGCCAACAAAGAGCAAAATAGAGGGTTCTTGTGTCGTCTTGATCAATCTGCTATTGTGTTAACTGTTCTCAAATTCCTCTGACTTTGCACATGGGATTTTCTTCTAATTCCTAATTTCTGACTTTTAATTTTGGTGTTTTAACCGAGACAGATAAATAATGCTGGCACAAATAAAGGTTTTAGGCCCTTGTTGCAGTTCACGGATGAAGATATTGAACAGGTAGTTGGACAAGCAATACTAATTGGCAATTGATCAACTCCATTTCATAATTCATTTCAAAATAGACGTGTAGTCTTCTTATATAATATTAAGGAGTGGAATATTTAAGAAAATGTGACAAGAAAATTGAGAGCTATTAGGATCTCACGTACATACTTTCTTTCTTTTTTTCCCCTCCTCTTTCCTTTTCCGTTAGCCTCTGTTCTTGTCTAGAAAGGGTTCAGATGTGCCTTTTATCCTTTACACTTGAGGTATTAACTCATTCTACTCGATTTTTGCTAGATCGTCTCAACAAATTTGGTTGGATCTATCCTGTGTACCCGGGAAGCCATGCGTGTGATGACAGACCAACCTAAGGGAGGACACATATTTAATATGGATGGTGCAGGTTCTGGGGGATCCAGCACTCCTCTTACAGCTGTGTAAGTTACTAACTTAGTATTACTTTCTAAACTAGACTAATATTCCTCGAGGCAGATACTAGGTTTTCTCAGTTATTATTCCTAAAGCACATGGCATTTGTGGCACTTGAAAATTCTTGCTCTTTCTTTTTTTTTTCCTTGTTAAACTTGTAGTTATGGTTCAACAAAGTGTGGTCTTAGGCAGCTTCAAGCATCATTACTAAAGGAGTGCAAGCGATCAAAAGTTGGAGTGCACACAGCATCTCCAGGCATGGTTCTTACTGATCTGCTGTTGAGGTATATCGATGAAATTCCTTTTCTATTTGTTTCACTTTTCAGAGCTAAAGTCCTAAATGATGGTTACATCACTAGTTGCTACAACTAAAATTATGTTTCCCTTGTGTAGTTCAATCTGGATACTGTTCCCAATCTATTTGTTCCTGCATCTTTAAAAGTAGATGTGCTAAATGAATCCTCTCTTACAGAATCTCTGCTCGAGGATGTAATAAATTTTTGTGTTTCCTTGCAGTGGGTCTACATTGAAAAATAAACAGATGTTTAATATCATCTGTGAGCTCCCAGAAACGGTTGCTAGAACTTTAGTTCCACGAATGCGAGTTGTAAAGGGAACAGGGAAAGCCATTAATTACTTGACTCCTCCAAGGATAGTACTTGCATTGGTAACTGCATGGCTGCGCCGAGGAAGGTGGTTTGATGATCAGGTAATCTTGGTCCACCTGGAAATTTTTTGTAGGCAAGTTGAATTCATGAAGCTTGTAGTAGGAACCTAGGTCTTAGGGTTAATCATCACTACTCAGCTGCATTAGCTGTGAATTGATATTTCAATTTTGCAAAGAATTTCTCTCATCAATCTGCCTAAGTAGGTTGATGGAATCATTTATCTATATTACCAAATGAGTCTGCTTACTGCGAAATGTAACTGCTTATATTTTCAGGGAAGGGCATTATATGCAGCTGAGGCCGACCGTCTTCGCAACTGGGCTGAAAACCGTGCTCGATTTTCATTCACAGATGCAATGGAAATGTACACTGAGAATACTTGGGTATCTGTATTTTCACTTTCTGTTGTTTGCGCCTTCATAATCCTTTCCAGCACTAGCAACACATTTCCTGGAACATGATTCCATGTCTCTATTGAATTACTGCTCCTTGCACCAAACTCTCAGAGGAGGAGGAGCCTAGTCAAGTGTTGAATATGAAGATTCAAATTCACAGGGTGGTTGGCACTCATTAGATCATTCTTATGCTCAGGATTTTTAGATGAATGAGCCCAGGTAATTAACAACCACCATTCATGTCTTATGTCGTTGCACAGCTTCTGTAGCTTGCCTTGTAAAAAAATTAAATTCTGGCATTCGGGTTTTTATGATTGCGTTCTCATTTGTCAACCCAAAATTGTAGAACTGGCCATAAGATTGGATAGAAATACATTTAGTCTTATGGACATGTATCATATAATTCATTCACTGCTTATGCGTCCCTTTATGCTAATTATTACCTGCGACGTTTCTATCTTCTGAAATGGGCTTTAGCTATTTGCAAAGTAACAGGTTCCGTTATTGAAAATGATGTTTCAACTCAAACGTTTTTCAGTGTAATGCATTATCTCTCTTAACTTTTCTCCACTGTAAACGTTCCACCCGCTCCGCCACGGCAGGAGGCCTCATTCGGGATTGTTCGGGCATCTGGCTCGGCGGATTTGTTCAGAACATCGGCTGGTGCTCCTCGGTTTCCGCCGAGCTATGGGGCGTCCTTTTCAGACTGAAGCTAGCTTTGAATCTGGGCTACCGCAAGCTTCTTTTAGAGTTTGACTCTCAACTCGTAATGCAGATTCTTTCCAACTCTAACAACCGCTCTAGGTCTCACAACCCCCTCATCCTGAGCATCAATGAACTACTTA
The DNA here is from genome assembly GCA_027564415.1 of Erythroxylum macrophyllum. Lineage (NCBI taxonomy): Eukaryota > Viridiplantae > Streptophyta > Magnoliopsida > Malpighiales > Erythroxylaceae > Erythroxylum > Erythroxylum macrophyllum. Next base: position 27,185,431 of record JAOQMK010000008.1, read on the forward strand.
ATCGAAATTGGGTTGTGATTCCCCGCCATACGTACCGTGAGGTTAATCGTTGTGCCGATTGGCTCGCCAATTATGCAATGAATTTTGATGTCAGTTTACCACCATCCCTCGTGCTCCCGTTGAGTTCACCTCGGTCCTCCGCGAGGATGTCCTTGGGATTTGTTTCCCTCGTCTCATTTTGTAATCTCTAGTTTATGTTCCTCTCAAAAAAAAAAAAGGTTTAGAAACAAATAGAAGCTATCTTGTTAATGTACTGATTTTCTTCCACGTCTATTTGAATATAAAGTGAAGAGAAATTTAATTTTGGGAATAACGGATTTCAAATCCTAAATCTTGGCTTGGTTAAAGAACATGATACTCTCTTATGATTTAAGTAATTTTATAATATTTAATATTTAGTATTTAATATTTTTTGTAGTTTTTAGTTTTTTTTAAATATCTTCATTTAGATTTACAGTAAAAATAAAAGTAAAACAGACATTATATGAATATTTACATAGACCAATTAAATGTTACTAAGAAGGTACGACTCAATTCAGCTTTAAAACTTGTCTGGACTCAAAACTAATGATTTAAAATAATTACAATAAATTATTAATTTTAATGAAGTTTAATAAGTTTGGACCTGGTTTAAAAGATGGGTTAGATAATTATGTTGGTAACATTTGATTGGTTTATTTGTGATATTCATATCATGTGCTAGTGGTGGTGTTGAAGGTCCCTATCAAAACTGCTATAGAAGAATCCACCGTTATGGGAAAAAGAATAAACTAGAGCCATATAACATCTAAAGCAAGCCTGTTAACATCTACCAGCTTTGAAGATTCTTGATAAAGGCCAGAGCGTTCTACAACATTGGAATGCTAGTCTCACCAAAAGCATTTCAAGTTATAAATTCACCATTCGCCTTACCAAATCTAACATTCTAGCTGATTTATTATCTCTTCCTATCAGTTTGATTACTATTTTGAACCATATCCCTCTCCTCCTTTCCATGGCTGACCTACCCACTACTATCAAAACGAAGAAGTTCTTTTCTCCAATTGTTAGTACACCTACTACTGTTGCAAAAGTTGCATCTCTTGGCCGATTGAATCTGTTCTATTACTTACACCTCTTCTTTAGCCAGACCAACTCACCTCGCAGCCCCTCATGTTTAATCTTAGAGTACCATACCTCAATGTGTTCTTTCTTAATGGTCCACTTTTTGAGAATACATTATGGTATCTCTAGGCTCTCTCTGTCCTTTACGCCTGTGTTGTCACCTTACCTCCTCTACAGGTCTACCAATATATCTGTGATCGAGTTAATGAAAGTTTTCTGCTATGGACTTTTCTTGAGTCATATCAACCATTGGAACAATGGAGAAAGCAATTTTCCATAGTCATTGAACATCAACGATTATGGGAAGCGCCTTTAAAGAAACAATTTGCACAATGTTTCTTTATTCTACACCACCCATATTTTTCTTAACATACACTTGTCATGTCTACTTCTCTTGGGCCCTACCTAGGAGAATTTATTCTTGGTGGACCTGAAGCATCATAAGTAGACATACCAGGCCCAAATAGCTCAATATATTCTGAATCCGATGATACAATGCCAGTCTAAATTTCCTCTGATATTGTAGGACCTTAACAATCTCCGGCCTCCTTCTTCCAAGATGCACAAGATCCCAATGATGATATTTTCATCCTTAATGAAGAAGAGCTTAATCAATTCCTATAAAGCATCTCACAAACGATGCTAGTCCTAGTAAAAGACAAAGGACCTACAAAGCTCATTCTGACACTGACAACTCAAATGAAGGAGCTTCTCCTTCAAATCTCCAGTAGTGGCAAGAACCAATTCGATTTAACAAATGACTAGGATTCCACTTCTTACTAAGGGACACTTATATTAATTGTCTTATAATTATGTGTCTTTTCTAAAGTGACATTATGTTGTAAAAGAATCTTTGGGGACCACATTATCTTTCCATCCTCTTTAAAGATTCTTTTTTATCTCTTAGAAATATTTGGGATCTATGTGTTTCCTACTTTTTACTATTTGCTTTTTTAAAATTGTGTGAATGATTGTACCTAAGGAATATTTTTCCTTAAAGTTGTTTGTTTTTATTCCCTTGCTTAGTCTATAAAAGCAAGGCTTCTCTATCATTGTAATCAGACTAAGTTTTTTAGAGACTTTGAAAAGAGCTTAATCAATAAAAAAAATATTTTGTGGTTTCTTTCTATGGCTTCTCTTTAAGTTCTCCCTCTCCTGAAAGCTTGATTCTTGAATAATGTAGTCTTGGTCATACAGAAAGATAAGTATGCTCTACACTTGCCTCTTCAAGAGAATCCTGTTTATAAGAAAGTATTAGATTATATATCCTCTTTGAGGTTGTTAAAACGGGGAGAGATTGGAGGTGTAAGGTTCCTAAGTAGTAAGCCTTGAGATTTTGTGCTCATAGAGAGAAAAGGCTTGTGTATCTCAGCTAGCATACCTGGAACTTACGCTATGATCTTGCTTTGTTTTCTCTGATCTCTGATCGATGATCTGTTCCTAAGCACATGGTCTAGTATTCCCCGAGCCCTCTGACTAGGGACACGTACTGGTGCAATCTATTCCAATAATCGAGTCAAACGAGGCAACTTCTGGTCAGAGGCCTTAGGGAATACCAAATCATATACTTAGGAACAGATCATCCATCGAAGATAAACGAAAGCAAAGCAAGATCGAAGTGTAAGTTCCAAGTATGCTAGCCGAGATACACAAGCCCTTTCTCTCTGCGGGTATAAAATTTCAAGACTTGGCTCTTAAGAACCTTACACCTCCAATATATCCCTATTTTAACGACATCAAATAGGATCTATGGTCTAAGACTTTCTGATATACAGGATCCTCATAATGAGCCAAGTGTAGAGTCTACTTGTCTTTCTGTATGACCAAGACTACATTATTCAAGAATCAAGCTTTTAGGAGAGGGAGATCATAGAGAGAAACCATAAAAAGAAACCACACAATATTTTTCTTATTGATCAAGCTCTTTTCAAAGTCTCTAAAAAACTTAGTTTAATTACAATGATACATGCTTAATTGATTGTATAATTATTCTATAACACTTAGCGATTAATGCTATGAAAATGCTTAAGACACTCACTTTGACTCATATGTGGTTTTAGGCATGATTAGAAACTAAAAGAGCTAAAGTGAGTCAAAAGCACTATATTTGGGTCGTTCTTTAAAAATGCACACTCACTTGTCTTCATGGAGCAAAAAGAAGAAGAAAATTAGAGCAAGAAGAAAAAAAAAGAAAAGCTTTTCAAAATAACTTTTGTTAGACTAGAAGAAAATATGGAAATTTTAGTGCAAAAGAAGAAAATAAAGAAGCTGTCAAATAAAACGACACAGAAGCTTGGAAGGAGCAAAGTAGTCGCAGAAGACCAACTGCAAAACGACAGAAAAACATAGCAGTTGGGAATGCAAAATGACAACCTCTAAGAAGCTGCTAGGAGCTAAACGGCAGCGCAGATTGGAAGGAAGGAGGATCAAAACACAAGCAACATTTGCATTTCATGCAACAATTGAAACAAAGCAAGAAACGCAAACGTTGGGCCAAAACATGGAAGGAATGTTAGCATTTCATGCTATTGTTGGAATAAAGCATGAAACACAAATGTTGGGCAAAATCATGCAAGCAATGTTTACGTTTCATGCTACAGGTGGAACAAAGCATGAAACACAAACATTGGGCAAAAATGCAGAAGTAGCAGAGAAGTAAAAAAACGAGGTGTGAGGGGCGACAATATAAAAGAATAGGGGGTTTTCTTTTGGGGACTTAAGCAATTTTGTCTTGGGAGCTCTCGATTTTAATGGAGAGAAGGGGGAAAGCTCTCAACATTGAGAGACCCATGGAGGGGTTGCTTTCCCGACGCCAGTTCAGAGGTGACATCGACGCCGACAACCCGGTTAGTTTATTTCTCCTTGTATTTGTTGTTTCCTTGCTCTCATTAGAAGTTGATTATGTTATCCGATGTGTATGGATTTGGGTATTGTGATAAGATGATTTTAATGCATTCACTGGATCGTTTTATTACAAACCCATTGCTAGAATATTCAATGTAATCCGTAATTGTTATGTTGAAATTTATTTGTAGCAACTAATGGTTCGTGATCATTACGAATAACATAACCTAGGTTAAATGCCGCATCATATGTGATTATTGCCTTAATTAATTAGTTTTCCTAATTCGTAATGCTACTACCTAATTGAATTTAGAGATCGTTGTTAGTGTAAGGCGACTTGTACCTGTTACAAGGCGACTTATCTTGTCACGATACCCATAAGGCGCCTTGTGTAGTG
>JAOQMK010000008.1:27214526-27225331 GCA_027564415.1 Erythroxylum macrophyllum
CTCTCAAAATGCTTATTAGCCCTAGTCGAAGGACTTTTGTCTTCAGTAGATCAATTGTTGATAATATACTACTAGTTTAAAGACTTTCAATAGGGCGAAGGGAATTATACAAGGGGATCCCTTGTCCCTTTATCTATTCACCTTGGCCATTGAAGTCCTTACAAGGATAATCAACTTCAACATTGAAGTTAATAGCCATTTTTTGTATCATCACAAATGTAGAGAATTCAAAACCAGTCAACTTACTTTTGCAAGTGATCTTATACTCTTCTAAGTGTCGACCATAATTTTTTTTCAAATTTTGATGAAGCCTCTGAACCACTTCTTAGAGCTATCTAATTTGAATGCAATAGAGAAAACAAAGGTAAGATTTATATCTCCATAGATGTGTTGGATGTTCATCATATTCAATCCATATCTGGATTAAGCATTCATTATGCTCCTTTTAAATATCTAGGACAGCCTATAAGATGCACAAGTACTACTTAGCTAAAACCAATTTTCGGCAATTAAGGATTATTAGAGAGCATTTTTGGAGCTTAATAAATGCTAAGATCGAGGGATCATCTTTATTCATCCTTTAGAAGTTTAATATGGAATGGAATGCAACAACTGATGTAGTTTGGGACTATTACATCTGAGCTCTTATAATGAGAATTCCCTAGAATGCCAAGGTTAGTGAAATAATTTTAAATGGGAATTAGGATTGCATATCATCTAGTATTATTGATAAATTGACCCCATATAACCTGTATCCTCTTAATGATGGTCAGATTATCTGGCTAAGGGATACTTCTTACAGGTTCACTAATAAACCTTGTTTTGATCTCTTTAGGCTTCACTCTCATAAAGTCTACTAGTTTGACCTGATATAGGCTAAATCCTTGATTCCTGTATAAATTGTTTTTAAAAAATGTTTATTAGAATCTCACTTGATAAATGTTTATTAAAATAAACAAGATATGATCTTTTAGATGATACTTTTTTTTTTCCTCATTTCATTTCTCCGGCACCCAGATTGGATACTGATGCTAAACAGACATCTATCCATCTGACGAAATAATAAAATTATATTTTGATTTTTCTTTTTCAATTATGTGTAAAGAAGAAACAGTGTTTATTGAACTATACAAATCCAACCACAAAAGGCTATACAAGGTTGATTATCTAGAAGTTTGAAACGGGTTCCACAGCTTCTACAGCAATCAGTGCTAAGAAAAAAAGTCACAATTCCCTATCAAAAGTGAACATCCATCTTTGGCCTACACCACTATCTCAAACCTAATTTTGATATTTTACTTTGTAAGTATAACATAGTTGAAACAGAATATAATTCCAACATCTATGAAAAATGTAAATGCTTCAAAGTCCAAGTTCGTAAGCTTGCTTTAGGCCAAAACCTCTTGTCATTTCATTATGCTTCAAAAATTTTATGCCGATACAGGCATCTGAACCAAGACTGATATACACCATTGAAATAATCCCTATCACTATTCCTGCAACATTATTCCCGGTCATATTAGTGATCTCACAAGGTATAATTTCTCAGATTTTATATCAATATTAAAGGAGATACTCAGAAAAGCAAACAAAGGTATTCATACTTGAGCTATAGGTTGGCATATCGACCGGAGCCTGATCCTCTTCTCCTCCGACGTCGTCTTTGTCGAATTCGCCAAATGCTCAACAACAATAAAACACCTAGTAACAACATGTGAATCAGTTTAATACAAAAGAAACATATCCAGAAGCTTTCCAGGTTTTCCCGAGTGATATATAATTTTGACCAACCTGCTACTGCTACTGCAGCAGGAACAATCCAGCGATTACCAACTAGGACAGGCACATCAAGCTGCAAATTAGAAAGTTATGAGCATCTAGTGATGCATGTTGCAATCGCATGAAAATAAAAATTATTGCAAATAGAAAACTGCAAAAGAAAAAAAAGTTATTTCATTCCAACAGATTGCCTGCTTGTACCTCATCACCATAGAACACTCTCCAGTACTTATTCCCCAACATGTCACCATTTTTCCCAGTTAACTTTGGACGCCTCAAATAGTTAGTATCCTGAGAAGCATTCAAACCTCTGCCCATATATATGATAGGATTGCCTGGAAATTTTCGGTTTCTTCCCCTAACATGTAGATTGTATCCTTTAGTCCCCCAGACTTCAAATCTGGCATCACATCTACATATAAGATCTTTTCCCACAACAGCAGAATACGATGAGAAATTCACATCAGTTCTACGTGAAGGCAATTGTTTCTCATCTATGTAAAGGGCTGCATCCAGTTTAATAGAATCACGGAAGAGAAGTGGATCTCTAGCATTCCCACTGGTGAAATCTAATATCTTTTTTAGGAGCCAATAACAATTAGTAACCATATGACTACTATCCAAACAATTGGAGTCTCCATAAACAGCTATATGACCTTCACCTACTTTGACAAGGCCAAGAACTGGAGAATCTGCCTGCACAATGACAAAAAATATCATTAGGAAATGCAGGTGTGAGGTAGGTGGAGGTTGTTGGTAGAAAGTGTTGTATGTGCATGGAGAGGTGGAAGATTAGATAGATATAAACAGCGTGATCATGTAAGATAAGAGTCAAATTAGCTACAAGATGAGCATATTTGAAGATAAACAGGTGTAGCACTTAAAAGTTCCCCAAGTACAGGATCCTTGTACTAAAAGCTGTTGATATGAAGGTTCAGTTTCCACCTTGGTCATGCCAGCAGTCAGCAGTATATTCTGAGTGGCCCCACTCTCTGAGCTATCCAAGAAAGGAAAACTGTGCACATAGCCACCTCTTGGAAACTTCACAATATCAGTTCCGGATGCATATCGGCTTTGCTCTCCATTAATGGAAAAGTCACCATTCAAAACTTTATCACCAAAAGCAATTCCAAATGGGGCCAAAAGATCATTAAGTGCTGGAATATTTGCACCTCCAGTAACAGGAGTCCACCAGCTCCTTGTATTATCATCAAAAAATCTCATTTTTACAATTGTATCGACATTATACCATTCAGCAAAAACTGCCAAACCCAGCCCAGTATTAATAACATCATCTCTTAATTTTTCAATCTCTTCCTGGAAGTATTCATCTTCAAGATCGACTAGCAGAAGGGTCCCATATTGGTGAGCATCAAAACATGTAAATGGTGAACCAAGTGTTTCAACATAGTACCCTGTTTCACGTAATAGGTTGAACAGTATATGGAAATTTGTATGCAGGTGATCTCCATGCCAGTCCAGAATATCATTACGGACATCCAAAGAGTCTCTTGGAATATACCCTGGAGGATATTTTATACTGTGAAATTGATCCCACAAAACCCGCTTTGACCTTGGTGGTGTTGGGATCACTTTCAGTTTCAGTTGAAGGATACAAGTACTACTTCGAGGACCCTTCTCACCTGGAGCTGGAGGACTGTATATGGTAAGACTTACATAGCCCTCAATCTCTCCAGTAAACTGCGCACCTTCATCCTTTATTTGCATGTGCAGTGCTAAATAACCAGTCCAAGGCCAGATGAGTTTTGAGTAAGTAAAGTGAATGTTTAAAAGATTTCCTTCTTCAGTTGCAGGATGCCACATTGGTGGACTCTTAACATAGCCAATGACACCCATTCCATTCAAAATGGTAGCATTGAACATTACAGGCATTGCTCCTGAATACAGTGGCTGCCGGCAGAAGGGCCAAGAATAGGGACAATCTGTAAAATCAAGAATGCCGGGGAAAATGCTGGCCCGAGGTTGATAGTTCTTTAGGATTTCATACGATTCCAACCTGACAGGGGAGTCAAAAGTTAGAAGCAATTAGTTTTGAGATAAGAAATGCATAATAAACATTAGCCTGAAAAAGTAAGTGCCGAGTATTCAGAAGTTTCCTATAAAGCTGTGTAACTTTAACCTCATAAAGCACTTTTTCACTGAATATAAAAATAAAGAGTCCAATAACAAGAAAAGGAATGAAAAATAACAGCATGAGAGCAAAGCATACAGATTAACTCTTCCAGCTCCCTGCTCGTACATATTTGGGCCTCCGAGCTTAGCAGCCCCCTCAACCAATGCCTGTTTCATGCTTGCCGGATTCAAAATGCTTTTACGGCTGCCTTCAGGGATAACACTAACAAGTAGGCAAACCACACCAGCAACAACAGGACTTGCCACACTTGTCCCTGATAAACTTTTACAACCAGTGCTGATTTTGGATCCCATGATTTCCCGCCCATAAGCAACCACATCTGGCTTCACACGGCCATAACTTTAAAGAAAATCCACATAGTCAAGAACACTTTAAGGTGAAAACCCAAATGAACAGAAGTAATAGTTGTGAAATTCAATTTTGTACTCTTGTTACAATGAAAAAGGACAAAATTAGTAGTACCAAACTGTATCTTCAGTTTTAACAGCAAAATATTGGTAAAAATGTGAAGAAATAGAAAATGGCAAATTATAATAGTGCCCAGTGAAAAATGTGGCATTTCGAGTAGAAAAAATGGTCAGGGATACACATCAAGGCTTTCCCAAATGTCTAGTACCCAACTTATGGAAAGCAGGCGCAAGCCCACGAAGATGGAAGGAATTGTTGGAATGAATCAATATTGCAAGAGCAACCAGCATTCAACTAATACGTTAATTTTTGTTGTGTAAAATGCCTTTGGAGCTAATTGTTTCCATTCCTTTCTCAAACACACATGCTCAGTAAGCAGCTTAAAACAGAAAATCATGTTATTTTCAAAAGAGAAAAGAAGTAAATCAGTTTGTCAAAACCAAACAAATAACATGTACAAGTTTAACCAAGAATCTGTGAGTAGACTGCTGAGAAATCAGGAGCATCATCAGAGAACAAAAGCTTACCCATGAGGAATCTCCCAAGTGCTCATGCCACGTGATGAAAATGGGGCTATGTGATCATTATAATCTATGCCACCAACACCAATGACATCACTTTGATCTGCTGGGTTATTTAAAGTGCCATAAAGTGGCCCGTCATTTCCGATAGCTGAGACCATAATGATATTACTAGCTGTGATTTCCCACACCTGATTGACAAAGTTACACAGGATAAGGTAAAAGGGAAGTTACAATCGTAGAGTTAATAAATAAACAGGAGCACTCAAATAGCAGATGATCTTAAAGATTAACATTTTGGGCAGGAAAATAGTGCTCTGATGATATTTAAGTATTAATGCTCACATTCAGTTTTGGAAAGAAAAAATTACTTAGAAAGAGAATGCATTCAATCAATATGAATTATCAGAGTATACTACAGAGTGAACTACAACAGTTACACCGATGATCTCAGGCTAAGACTAACAAATTACCTTCTCAACAAATGGGAGATCCAAGTAATCAGGTCCACCAATGCTCAAATTCAGCACATCCATGTTGGTTGCTATAGCATAATTAAATGCATCTAGAAACCATGATGTGTATGATACCTGCAATGGGCTGAACACAGCTTTCTCACAATTTCACCAACACCGATATTACAAACATAAAAGAATTGAATAAATGGGAGCCAGGGTGAATATAAATGCATATATATTGTATTAGACTTCTTCACTAGGGCAGAAATAACAAAACTATTGGCATGTGTGAATGATAAATTAGTCTTTCAAGAAATTTTTGGCTCCCCTCTTTTTGTTAGTGATTTTAAATAAGAGATACTTGAAATACAGTGAATCGAACAAGAATTGGCTCGCACTTCATGTTCCCCTTTCAACAACATTATAAAAGGAAATCTGGAGCAAATTTCAACTGAGTCATCAATGGTCCTGCCTTTAACATTCTTAATTTGGACTTTTAGGAAAAGGTTGATGGCAAACTTCGGGCATTGATCCATAATAAACCTTTCGTTTTCAGATATCCATTTCAACACAACCTTTCTTTGCTGTGTAAGGACAGAACTTACAACACGACTAGCTATTTACGTAAATGAAAACATATGTTCCCAACTCATCATGTCAGAAATTACCTGTGCATCTGTAAACACACGATAAGCGTAAATTTCTGCATCTGGAGCAAAACCAAGACAATCTGCATCTTGGCCAGCTATGACACCAGCAACGAAAGTCCCATGCCCAAGATTGTCATTCAAAGTGTCTTCATTAGTCCAGTTTGTACGCTCCTAAAAATTTCAGACTCATTGTCAGTACAAGCTTCTTAGGCCTCCAGTCAATGGTTCCACTCACCCCGGAAAATTGAAAAAGGAAAATTAATAAACAAGGGCAAAAGCAACATACAGCAAAAATTTTAAAAGTAAAATTTCACTGCATGAAATTTCAGCATAAAACTTCAGTATTTACATTTCAAAGCATATCTTCATTCCTAAAATTGACAACACTGAATAATGACCAAAATTAGTCAAAATCAGAGAATCATGCACCCCTCTCGGAAAAGTAGTACCTTTATATTACGGAAATGAGGGTGATCAGCTCGGATACCAGTATCAAAAATAGCCATCTTAACTTTAGCGCCAGTATAACCTTTTGACCATAGAACTTCTGCTCCAAACAAGGAAGTCACCTGTGACTTCTGCAATGGGAAAGTAATCACGTAAATGCCATCAGCAGCAGAATCAAGAATGAATAGCTTCAAAACTCTACCCAATTGCAATCACAAACCAGAGTGCAGCTCACCATGAATATGCAATGGTTGAAGCAATATGCAAGCATAAGAAAAGTATAAAGACACAAAGTTCCAATGGTCGCAGCATTAAATGTTTCTGGGGAACTCGTTTGCATTTAAATAGATGTCATGAGTATAGAAAGCATCAGCATATGGTAAAATAGAGAAGCAGCAACACTCAAACCTGCATCAAGAGATGGCGGCCCCAATGGATTGAGGAATTACTCGTCGATGCCACCGTAAAATATTCTCCTTCACTGAAGGACATGGAAGTAAATATCTTCCCAGGCCGTTTCTTTCCATTCACAAAAGAGCCTTCACCACCAGCAAGCAAATCCCTTTTATAGCTAAAATCAACATTCACATCCTTAACCAATCCAAGCCTCTCAATTTCACGTACCACTCTGTTCGTCTCCGTCTCTTCAATCGCAATCACTCCGAAATCGGTCGGATACTTCATAGCCGGATTTCGCCTCTCGATCCATTCCCAACCGCCGTTCGAACCAACCAGCGATTCCAAATAGAGGCGGTGATCTTTGGCCTCCCTGTAGTCCGTGAACCGGACTATGTAGTTGTTACGGTGGGAATGCGAGCGGTTAGGGAGAGCTGAATCTAGGGTTAGGGTTTTGAGGGAGGGAGAGAGGAAATAGAGGGAAATAACTGCGATTAAGAAAGATGATTTGAATGGGACCGCGGCCGAGGGGATTCGGCGGCGGAGATCTATCATGCTGGTGGTGGGAGTGACTTGGTTTGATTTTGGCGGGGAAACTGATGCATCTGATGCGAATTAAAAGATTTGAGTTCGTTGAAGAATGAAGAAGAGTTTGTCGAAGCTCTTTGGAGTGGGCTTTGATCGAGCTGGTGAGCAGCGCAGGTTTTTGGTTTGGTCAGTCCCGGATTCCAGACCCCGGAGCTTCTCGCGCTGGCGCCTTTGTCGTTCTAACCACGTGCCATCCGCGTGATCTTCTCGCGATAGCGCCTTTTTCGTTCGACTTGTATTTAATGGTAATATTAATTTAGGCGATAAAAAGTTAAATTAGAAATTAAAATTTTTAAAAATATAAGTTGAATTGTAATATTTGAAAACATTAAATTAAATTTAATATTTATAAAATAAATTTTAAATAAATAAAAAAAGACAAAATTAAGTGTTTATTTTTTATATATCACTTCATTAAAATGTAGCACATATTTTTATATTTTTAATTTGGTATATAAATTTTATTATATCACATGATATTTTAGAATTCACATGTTAGATTTTTTAATTAATTTAATTATAAATATGTCTAATTAATTAATTAATTTAATTATAATTTGATTAAATTAAATTCACACTCGTCTTTTCTTTTACGTCACAACCTAATCATCTCAAGATGTCGTTTGACTCCATTTTTATTTTTCTGGTATAGTTTTTAGTTTTAATTTTTAACTTTTAATTTCTAATTTTTCAAATAAAAAGATAAATCTATTTGGATGTTAAAGTCAATATAGTTTTGTTTTTATAACCGATAATAATTATATGATAGATAAAACTTAAAAATAACTTATTTTTAATTAAATAAATTTGTTTTAATCTCTTACATGGTATTTATTAATAAATTATAAATAAAATTTTTATTTACTAAAATAAATATATAAAAATTAACTTTTTATTCATAAATTAATATTTATTTTAGATATATTTTAATTATTAAATCAAATTTGATTTGAAATTTATATATTTTGAATATATTTTAAATTTAATTATATTTATTAATAATTATTTAATTTGGTTTAATTACAAAAAATTAAACAAAATTATTAGGTAAAATTAAATTAGTTATAATTCTTATTAATAATTAAATAATATATATTTAGTTAATAGCAAATAAGATTACAAAAAAAACAGAAATAGAAACAGAAAACAAAAATCACTTACAAAAATCAAAACTAAAAGAAAAAATAAAAAACTCAAATAAATAAATTTTTTGACTAAATTCAAAAACTAAAAATAAAAATAGAAACAAAACATGAATTCTAATCTTTTAAAGGTTAGTATAATAAAGCAAACATCGAGTAATTATGCAATTGGATCCTCTTTCTCCATAACAAATGATTTGGAGTCCATGTTTCAAAAGTTACTGAAATTTTTTAAAACTATTTGGATTCTCTCACTCATAATGCATAAAGTACTCAACTTGGTAAGAGCTTATCTTGAAACAATTGTATAAGAATTAAAAAAAACTATTTAGAGAAGATCTACAATTGTACAAAAATCAAAAACACTATTAGAGAAGATCTAAGTGCAATTTCTATCAACTTGAAATGCTATCAGACTAAGAATTTAGATTTTGTCCTTACCTAGTAAAGCTCCTACACCAAGTGCTTGATTCATTGTCATCTCCTTTTCTATAAAGTCATTTCCAAAGAAAATGGGTAGATTCTGAAATTTGCCTAACTCTCTTCCTCTCCTTTGAATATAAGCGCAGCCATGCCTTATATAGTTAGGATTAAATTTACATACACTTACCATCTAATTCACTGGAATTGGATCCCATGTCAAGGATGTCTATATACTTTAGACTTTAAAGATTGGTCAAGCCAACAACCAATGTAGCAAACAATTAGGGTTATCGCATGGAAAAGAAGAGACTAAGCATTAGATGGGACCTACCGTATACAGATTCATGGAGCTACTAATAATTGATGGCTACTATTCACGCCTATCTTCCCATTTAGAATCCTAGCAATGTAATATATACACAAGCTAGCATGAGGAGGGAGAGCAACAGAGTGATCATAGGAAGGGACCTCTTTATGATCTGTTGAATGTGCTAAAAGAAGAGGATGCACTTAGGCATCTCCTTCATCTAGTTGGTTTATGGCTACCTCAATTGGGCCAACTTTGGAATTATCAATAGTGGCTTGGTCATTATTGACTAATACGAGGGTTAGGAGTGTTAATGGATTACATGGACTTGATAGTCTTAGTGAACCATACGCCCATCATTATTAAGATATTACAGGTGATATGGAGGCCAAGATCAAAGCGAATAGTTGAGAATAACAATTTGTCATTATAGGTGGGCCACCACAATCTATTAAGGGGACACAGATCTAGGAGGATCAAACTGTTAGTCCAAAGAGACCACTGACTCCACCCCCACCCCCACCCACTATCCACATCTACCCTAATCACATAGTCAACCACATTAACTTACTTGAAGCACTACATGCATTGATTACGTTACGCTATGGTGAGGATATCGTAGCATTCAGGAATGGAGATTTTACCTCAACTAGTTCAACTAGAGGAATTAGTTGTGTATGAGCAAATGGAGCACAAACTTGCAAAGCCTAGGATGATAGAGCGTTGCCAGACGAACCTAGAAACCCTAAGAAGCTATTTAGAGACAAGGATGCGAAGGTTGTGAATTATAAAGAGTCAAAGGAGATTATTGTGCTGATGGAAGAGGAGACTACTATTCCTTATAATGATACGACAATAGTGGATAATAAGTCTTTGATTAGAAGCCTCATAGAGACAGTTTGTAAGGCTCCAAATTATACCCTAGTTGCAATGTTACATGTTCATGAAAGTACATATATGATAGATGTTAAAAATTGTGATATAATTGAGAATTGCACGTGACTTGAATTTTGGTTTAATGGATCATACTTAGTGATTTGAAATTAAGTGATATCATTAGAGAATTGAGGTATTAAAATATAAATTTGGACTAAGAAAATTTTCAAATGGCAAGATAAGTTGGTACAAGAAATTGAAATGAATAAGCCTATAAGTTAGTGACATTTGGCATAGTTGATGCATTGACATTTGGCAACATTGGTTGAGTGACAAGTTGTTGGACCCCGAACTTTTTCTTGGAAATTTGATTTATTAAATTAAATTAAATGAGGAATTAGTGGTGTTTAATGTTTTATTTGGGTAATGTTAATTGGAGCAATTGCAATGATATTTGAGGTTAATACATGAAATGGGTGTTTTGTGTATGATTGTGTTAATTATAGACATTGAATGAGATTGTGTATGACTTGTATGAATGAGGAATTGGCATGCGCATATACTTCCTTATTGAGTTTTGAAGTGAATCACACGTTAATACAATGATAATCAAATACACAAGAAGGGGGGTTGAATTGTGTAAACTTTTTCGTTA
>JAOQMK010000008.1:27238019-27249657 GCA_027564415.1 Erythroxylum macrophyllum
ATGAGGTTGATCATAGTGACAGTTTTGTTTGGGCACACCATGGAACTATTGTAAGTGAATTTTTGGATCGTTATGAGAATGAAGATGAATTGATGATGTCCATATGGATTTAAAGATGAAAAAAAAATTAAACCCTTCATGGTTATAGGCACGCACGTTCAAGGCTGCATAAGTAAGCAAGAGACTTGGGTTCCGGAAACAGGATCCAACATAGGAAAGGTATAAGGATTTGCAAAGGAGGTGCCCTCATCACAACCTACCTGAGGAGTTCCTGTTGCAAACTTTCTATAATGGATAGAACCCATTTACTAGAGGCACCATTAATGCAGCATTAGAAGGATCTTTGATGAGGAAGACAGTGGATAAAGCGAAAACGTTGTTGGAGGAAATGACTAGTAACAATTATCTTTGGACAATGGATAAGAGTAAACAACATACGACCCTCTGCGAGCAAAAAGGAGCTTTGGTTATTGAGCCAATCACAGAAATGCAAGCTAAGATTGATAACTTAACCCTACAGCTAAATAATATGAAAGAATCTTTTTCATTTCCTGTGAAAGCTATTCAGCAAAGATGTGAGCTGTGTGGACAAAATGACCATGACACCATTGATTGCTTCCTGATGAAAGACCATGAATCGGAACAAATTAACTATATGGGAGCACAATTTGGTCGAGGAAGAGGGAACAACCCCCACCTAAACACATATAACCCTGAGTGGAAGAATCACCTGAACTTCTCCTGGTCAACCAATGCATAAGGTCAATTCTGACCTTAAAGACCACCTGGTTTCTAGAAGGAGAAATCAAACTCGATGGACATTAAGCCAGATAAAATCTTAAATAAGCTTAGAAGCCTAAATGATGCTTAAAAGGATTTAGAAGCAAGATTCAAACAAATAACAAAGAATCATACCTTTCCATCCACAATTTAGAGGTTCAAATGAACTAATTGACAAATCCTTTGTCTATACGAAGTGTAGGGAATCTCCTAAACAATTCTGGAATAACATCGAGGGAGCAACTAAAATCTACTACACTTCGAAGTGGGAAGGAACTTGAACAACCCACAAATTCAAAAGCTCCAACCCCTCCTCTTATTGAGAACGACCAAGAAAAGGAGAAAGACATGGACAATAGTGAATACCCTCCTAATCTTGCTCCTCTGCCATATCCACCTAAAGTTCCATATATTTAGTGACTAAAAAGGAATAAACTAGATGCATAATTTGTAAATTTCGTAGAGAAATTAAAGATGTTGCAGTTGAATCTTTCATTCATCAAGGTTTGGAACGCATGCCCAAGTATACTAAATTTTTTAAGGACATATTATTGAAGAAGTGAACTTGGGAAGAAAACCAAACAATAGCATTAATTGGCACATATAGTTCCATAGTCACTAGTTAGATGTCATCCAAGCTGAAAGATCCAGAGAGTATCACAATACCCTGTGTAGTTGGTGAATTTGAATTCACAAAGTGACTATGTGATCTAGGAGTAAGTATTAATCTTATTCCTTTATCGATATTTAAAAAATTGAGACTAGATGAGGTTAAGCCAACTTTAATGCTAATTCAGTTGGTTGATGAGTTTATTAAAAGATGCTTAGAGTGGTGGAAGATGTTCTGATGCAAATAGACAAGTTCATTATTCTTCTGATGCAAATGGACAAGCTCATTATTCCTGTGGACTTTGTGGTTCTTAACTTTAAAGAGGATAAGAAATATCCACTGATTCTTGGGCGACCTTTCATGAACACAGGAAAAGCATTAATCGATGTTCATAAAGGAAAACTGACACTTTGGATTGGTGAAGATCAAATGGAATTTAATATGAACAAGGCTTTAAAGAATCCAAAGGAAAGCAGCACGTGTATGAAAATTAATATCATGGATAAAAGTATTCAAGAATAAGTAGAAAATTGCATTGCAGAAGTGAAATCAATAGAAGTGGAAACAGACAATGAAACTGAGAAGGCGAACAAGGTTGAGACTGACGGAACTGATGAGATGGAGGAGTTAGGTGTTCGAACTCATCAAGACATATTACTTTGAACCGAAGAACCCATACCACCCTCTATAGAAAAACCACCCAGTTTAGAGCTTAAACCTTTGCTTACACATCTTAGATATACCTTCTTAAGTGAAGGTCAAACTTTACCCATCATCATTTTTATTCAACTATATAGGAAACGAGAGAGTAAGGTGGTAGTTATTGTAAGGAAGTGGATGAAGGCCATAGGATGACAAACATTTGACATTCAAGGTATAAGCCCAAATGTTTGTATACATTGAATAAACCTTGAAGAAGGACGTAAGGTGGTAAGGGAACGTCAATGTAGATTGAACCCTCACCTAAAAGAAGTGGTCAAGAAAGAAGTAATAAAACTCTTAGATGTAGGGATAATTTATCCTATATTTGATAATGAATAGGTCAGCCTGACACAATGTGTACCAAAGAAGGGTGGAATGGTTGTGATGGAGAATGAAAGAGAATAATTAATTTCAACAAGAATAGTCACGGGATAGATAGTGTGCATAGATTATCACAAACTCAACACGGTGATTAAAAAGGACCATTTCCTTCTCCCGTTCATAAATCAAATGATAGAAAGAGTGGTTGGTCACTCATTATATTGCTTATTGGATGGTTACTAAGGCTACAATCAGAAATTCATCTACCTTGAGGATCAAGAAAAGACCATGTTTATATGTCCTTATGGTACCTTTACGTATAGATGGATGTCTTTCAAAATAATGCATTGCCCCAGCTACATTTCAAAGATGTATGATGTCTATCTTCGTATATATGATCGGGACGTAATGGAAGTCTTCATGGATGATTTTTTAGTTTTTGGAGACTCTTTTGAGACGTGTTTAACCAATTTGGATAGGGTACTTCAAAGATGTGAAGAATCACATTTAGCGCTGAATTAGGAGATATGCCACTTTATGGTGCAGGAGGGGATAGTGCTCGGGCACAAGATTTCGCAACAAGGATTTAAAGTGGGCAGAGCAAAAAAGAAAGTGATAGAAAAACTTTCGCATCTAATCATTGTCAAAGGTGTGTGAGGATTCCTAGGCTATACTGGATTCTACCATCGCTTTATTAGAGATTTCTCGCAAATTGCAAGACCCTTAACAAACTTTTTAGTCAAGGACGCGTCTTTCTTTTTTTATGCAAATTGTTTATTTGCATTTAATCAATTGAAGGAGGCACTAACATCACCACCAATTTTAGCGCCACCTAATTGGACACTCCCATTTGACGTCATTTATGATGTGAGAGACCAAGCTATAGGTTATGTATTAGGCCAAGGGAAAGACAAAAGGTTGAATATAATATACTACACAATCAAGACCTTTACGGGACCTCAACTTAAGCACACCACCACAGAAAAGTAACTACTGGTAGTGGTGTATGCAAGTGATAAGTTTTGGTCGTACCTCTCACCAATCACGCTGCTCTAAAACATCTTTTTGCCAAGAAAGATGCAAAATTAAGACTTATTTGATGGGTGCTACTCTTATAGGAGTTTGATATAGAAGTACGAGATAAGAAGGGAGAGGAGAATGTGGTCACAGACCATTTTTCACTTCTGGAAAGAGAGGAATGCTAGCAAAGTGATGATATTCATGAAAAATTACCTAATAAAACCCTAATATTACTCAACAACCTGGAAACACCATGGTTCGTTACTATTACAAATTATGTTGTCAGTAGTATGCTTCCTTTTGATATATCCTATCAATAGAGGAAGAGATTCTTATATGAATGCACTTGATATCTATAGGATGAACCAATCTTGTATCGAACATATGTTGATGGTTTAGTAAGACAATGTATTCTAAAGGAAGAAATGTTGGATATATTTACGCTGGCCATTATAGAGCAAACAAAATAGTAGCCTGAGTACTCGAGTGTGGATTTTATTAGCCACATTTGTTTAAGGACGCTTATGCTTTCGTGGCACAGTGCAATCGCTGCCAAAGAGTAGGCAACATCTCCAAGAGAGATGAGATCCCTTTATCCAACATTTTAGAAGTCGAAGTCTTTGGTGTATGGGACATCAAGTTTATGGGTCCTTTCCCATCCTCTATGTGGAACACGTATATTCTAGTAGGGTTGGATTATGTATCTTGATGGGCCAAAGTTGTGGCATCTCCAAACAATGATGAGAAGGTTGTACAAACTTTATCAAATGGTTATTCAACCAATTTGAAGTGCCAAGAACTATAATAAGCAATGGGGGAACATATTTTTGTAACAGATCTTTTGATGCCCTCCTAAAAAGTTACAAAGTCCACCATAATGTTACTACTCCTTATCACCCACAAACGAGTAGACAAGTGGAAGTCATTAACCGAGATCCTAAACAAATCTTGGAAAAGACAGTGAATAGCTCTAGGAAGGACTGGGCATAAAGCTAGATGATGCCTTATGGGCTTATAGGATTGCTTTTAAAACACTAATCAAAACGACTTCCTTTAGGTTTGTATATGGTAAAGCTTGTCATTTTCTTGTGGAGCTAGAGCATCGAGCATTGGGCAATGAGAGCTTTATTTTTTTAATGGAAGCAAACAGGTGAAAAACAAATTTTGCAATCAAATGAACTTGAAGAATTTCACTAAAATGCATACGCAAATGCCAAAAATATAGCAATCTCCATATGAGATACATTGGAGATCTCAAGTCAAAATTTCACTTATATAACATCATAATGAAAATTTCCATAAACTTGTAAGTAATTTTCTAAATGAAATTATCTTATCAGGTTAATTCAATAAACTTATTCTTTAATAACTTATTCATAATGAAAATCTCCATATTTTAGTTTATAAGATTGACTACTTCCTTCATAAGGAAGAAATATAATATGTACTAGTTTTTAATGCTCTATTAATATCTAGTCTCAATAGAATAACAATTAGAAATAATTTAGGGATAGTACATAAATGTGATATGAATCTCATAAATGTAACCTTGTCATAATTTCATTTCCAATTTATATTTATCCTATGAAATATATCTTATATATCACTTAATTAAACAAATATGCATGAGATAAAAATACTTTTAAATAATTGTGTTATAAAAACTATAACCTACTGATTGGTTGTAAGGAATAAACCAACAATCTAGCTCTTGGACTAAGTCAATCGTTTAAGTATGTTATATCATATCTCAATATACAATCATACCACTTCTAGGATAATAGTTTAGTAAGAGAGTTTTGCAAGATTATCTATAGTGAGAACTTGTTTAAATCTTATAAATTTCATCTCAATTATTATCATAATTAATAAAACTATGTAAATACATACTTGAATCTTTGATGAGAACTTAGCTATATTTGTATGCCTAATGGCTCTAATGTTTTACAATACATTACTATTTCAATAATGTAAGGAACTATATTAAGTTCATTAAAGAAATTTTTATCTAAACAATCATTTTCCCAAAATGAAAAATATATTATGGCTTGATTAGAAATTGATGTCATATTTAAACCTATCTAACTAAAAATAATATTTCTCCAAGTAAAATATAACTTTATTTGTACTTACTTCTATCAAATTGAAGTTTATATCTATATGACCTTGAACTCAAATATCCAAATTACTATATAAGTAGATTATCTATTTACTTAGGCTAAAACAGATAAACAACTTGTATATATAAGTCTATATATTTAATTTTCATAATTAATTTGTTACATTCTCATATATAATAAGATTTATTGTTAGACTATCATACACTTAACAATTAAAAATATAAATTGTTTTTCCTTATGAGCAATACATCTTCTACATATTCCTACTGAAGAGTACAACTATAATTCCACCAACCTTTTTATAAATATGAAAAATTCACAATCATCTCCAAAATAAACTCTTTGAATTCATAAAAATGCATCTTTCAACTTCTTGTACCTTTCAATTATACATCAAATGTATCAATAAAGACATTATTTTAATTAGATCTACCGTGATAAGATTTAAAATTTTTTCAAACTTCACCTTACTCCTACCGCTTATCTTGAGAATTATTTTCCTATAATTATTCATTGAAACAAACATTTTGTTCATTAGTATTTGTAAGATAATACCTAACCTTTTTAGGTATGTTATAACTCTTTATTATCTAATTTAATTATAAACTTATTAGATAATATATGATTTAACGAAGTATCACATCCCAAAATCACTAACTTTAACTCTTTCAAAGTCTCACTGTTTCATAACTAATATAAAATATTGTTAATTGAATCAATTGGCAATTGAAGGTAAGTTATTGTACTAGGCAAAGCTACAAAAGAAACAAATATTGCATCATATAATATCTTATATTGTATTTTCCTCCTTATATAAACCATACTATTATGAAATTTAGTTATGGAGGTATTTACTAGAGAATCTCATTCCTTATAGATAACTGAAAATTTTAAACCTCACCTAATTTATCTCATCGAAGTGTTTTAGCATTATCAATATTTAATTTTTACATAGATTTAAATAATTTGAACTTTCTAGAATTTTAAATTAATATTTTTTTCTGGAATCAGTTTGCTTAAGAAAAAGCAACTACTTAAATGTGGAAGAGTTTGATGTATGCTAATCATATATTACTTTTATTTATAAAGCAAAATTTTGGTATTTTGTATGACTTTAGAGGAAATGGTATATAGTTTGAGAAGTACACTTTAGGTGTTATTTCTACCCATATAAGAAAAATAAGCAAAATTGGAGAAGAATTTGATTGACTTGAAGTAAATTTGGAAGATTTGGAGGACCCTTGAACATGGCACTTATATGATACCATGTTAAAGCCATGTTACAAGATAGTCAGTTCTATTTCTGCTTCATAGCCCTACATACCCTTATGTTACTCCTTAGATAAAGAACATGACACTTTACATAGTGTAGGTCCTGCGTTAGCATTAAAGATTTTTAGAGAAATGATAAGTGAAACAATAGCTAGCTATACGGACCCATGTTAAGGACGTGTAGCTCATTAAAAGAGTAGGGTTTCATATTTAAAGAAAAAGAAGGTATAAAAGAAAAGATATTTTTGGCTAAGAAATGGTAGGAAAGTAGTGAAAAGTTGACGTGAAGTTGTTTTACATCAGTTATTGATAAAGATAAAGTCATTATTTGAAGATAGAACAAGATTCCAACAAGATCCTCTAAAGATTCAATATTTAAACAAATATTTCTTTTTGTTTTTTACTTTATTGTTTCTTTATTGCTATTCTTTGTTTAATTATGAGCTAATAAATAGGTTATAGATTTAGGTAGGATAAACCTAAGATGTAATATTTTATATTATCTTTGATTGAATAAAATTCTAGCTTTCTTATCCTTGTTTCTATAATTGATTGAATTGACAAAGTGAAAATGAAAGACCCAATTATTTGATTCATTCATCACAAGTCAAGAGATAAGATGTGTGGCTAGATCACGACATAGATAAAGAGCGTTAAGTATGAGCTATTTGAGAGAAATTCGCAAGATCTTCTTAGGTTAGGGTAAAATTTATAAAGAGAGTTCATAAAGCAAATTAATGCATTCTTAGGTTGTCTTGATTCAAAAGGGATTTTAGTTGATTAACCTGTGAATAGGGGTTGTAAGTCTCGAGATATAATATAATCTAAGGGATATAATATAATCTAAGTTAAGAATTCTTACTAGTCCAAGTAATTAAAAGTATTCACTAAATCAAGATGAAGTTTAATATGGTAAAGTCTTAGGGGATTTCTTACCTAATTCTGGCTCATCCATAGATTGATATATTCTTGATCATAATTTTTTAATATTTAGATTGATTTATTTTGTTTTCTTATTCAATCATGCATAATTGTTGGTTTAGCTCAATAAGTTTATAAATACTTAGTCATTAGTCAATGGTCCTCATGAGATTGAATTGTACTTGCTTATGCTGACTATAGTTACAATGTTGGCTTAAGAAAATAAACAATCATTTTCCTAACTTAGATTGTAGATATTACTATAAGAGTTATTATTATGTTGATGGTAATTCCCTAAATAGTCAACTTGTTTAGTTTTCCTAGAAAGGAATTTCCAACTTGTCAACTATTGATGCTATATCCATCCTACACCATTCATACTATAACGTTTATATTGGTCTTGCTCCTTAGTTTAGGTTATCAAGCTTTCATCTAAGCTACTATGCAGTAATTGCATCCATATTTTTGTAAATTTGTGGTTTATATGCTAATGATCTACTTGATTTTCAATGATAGAAATTCTTTGTCATCTGTTAAATTGACCATAGGACAACTTCTAAAGTTTGCTATTTAAAGTTTCCTTAGTTATTGCATCTATCATCTCCTTTGTTGCATAGTCTAAACCATTATAGAAAATGTATAACTATATAGGTAAACCAGAGTATAGGGACCTTCTTAACAAGTCCTTGTATCTATCCATGACTCATATACTGTCTCATTGTTATAAGTAGGAGAAAATGTTGTATTGAAGCTTTACATTCTTTACTGGTAGGAAGTACTTTTCTAAGAACTTCTTTGTTAATTTCTCCCATATAGTGATTGGAGCAACAGATTAAGAATTGAACCACTCATTTTCTTAATTTCTTAATGAGAATGGTAAGCTAGTTCTTTTGACAAGGTCTACATGTAAGATGTGTTATAGAGCTTCTCTATCTCTCCCTCTCCCTATCTATAAGGGTTGCTAACCATAACCTAAAACTAAAATAAAACTACTTAACTTTCTTTTAGCTAAGGTTAATGTCTTTAAATAGGCATGTCCATAATGAATATGGTCTAGGACACATATGTGTCTAAATTTGTGTTTATAACTATCTCTCAAAATTCAAACCATAAAAGTTTTAAATATTTTAGAGTTATAACATATAAAAAAGAATGTTTACAAATTGGAATTATAACAAATATAATGATAACTAAAAGGAAAATATTATCAGTTAGTGCAATTTAGAGCTTGACTGAAGTATTTATAAAACCAAATAGACAGTTACATGAAAGACAAGTCTGATAAGAAAATGTTGATTTTATATGGAAAAATGACTTCTTGGTATTAAACAGATAAGATAGATGGAAAGGCTTTAAAGATTCACCATTCTCTTTTGCCTTTGTCTTTTGTATAGAATGGAGAAAAACTCAATTAAATTTCTGAATGTTAATGTAAAATGCACTTAACTTGTCAAATTTAATGTTTTGCTTAATAAACTTCTTAACTTATAATATTTAAGCACCTACAGTATCTCACGTTAAACAACAACAATAACAATAACAACCTCAGTGCATAAGGACATCAATTGTACACAGTCTTCTCGTTGCATTTTACAAATAAGTTATTTCCAATAACTCAAATCTACGACCTTTTTATTAATAAATAAGTAACCTTATCAATTACTCCAAGGCTCGCCCTCGTATCTCACCTTAAACATTTTAATTAATTAAATTTTCCTTATTTGCATAAAAGTTAATAAAATATTCCTTTAAGTAAATTTTAATTTAATTTTGTTAAATTAATTTCATCTTTTTTAAATCATTTATTAATATTGATTTTAATTTTTTCTATTTTAGTGCAAACCACTAAATTATTGTTCAATTTTCAAGTATCTATATATGTTATATGTTCTAATTGTCTTATACATATGCAGAACATTAATAAACTTATATTTATCTTTTCAATACTTAAATGAGGTTTTATTATTATAAAAGATTTAAATAAGGGAACATTTTAATTTTGTATGATGAAAATAGTTTCATGTAATAATAATAAATCCTATTTTGATTAATATTTTATAAATTATCTTTCTCAATTATAAATCTTGTTAATAAAGGAGAATGGTCATTTATTTCCAAACTTAAATTCCTTTGAATCTTCTACGTTTAATCAAAATAAATAGAGGACTAACCCCAAGGCGCAGGTGAGTTGGTAAGGGGCTCTCCTGGCTTAACTGAGGTCGTGGATTCGAACCCCCCTCATGTATGCAGCCATTTAAAACTTGGGGCCAGAGCTTTGCCTCACGCAAGGGACCTACCCGGCTCGAGCGGGGATTAGTCTGAGTGTGGAATGCTTTAAGGTGCCTTCCCATAGTTGGGACCCGCCTAGGATACCTCATGGGCAACCAAAAAAAATAAATAAATAGAGGACTATATATTTAAAAGTACAGTTGTGTCATTTATACCATATTAAAAATTAAAAATGTGCGACAACCTATGTGAAAAAATGCACCTGCATCAATTATACATATAAATACACTACTGAATACCGACAACCCTTCGTCAAAAGGCACGGGGGAATAACATTATCAACATATATACCATTGTTACTGTATCTTCTCGATACGACTTCTTAGGCTTATGGAGTACTTTACCGATGAGTCTTAAAGAGGTGCATCATAAGTTTCCAACCTATATGTCTCTCAAGTAATTTATATAACAAATTTTATAAGGCTATGTTTGGTTAGACGTAAGACTTTTAATAGAATGAAATAATTTATAATGGAATGAAATGTAAATGGATGTAATATTAGAAAGTTGTTGTTTGAGAGGGATGAAAGAGCTCATAATGTAATATAGTGAAATGTTATTTATCATTTTACATTTCATTCTAAACCTCCCAAATAGGAGGTAACTTATTTTTAATGTTTAAAATGGAATTAAATGTAATGTGAAACTCTTCCTTTCCATCTTATTCCATTCCATTTCATTATAAACGCCTTCATCTAAAAACGATAAAATAATATTACATTCCATTAATAACTACCTATACTAAACATAACCTAAGAGATCAAAGATAAATAAAGATTGAGTGCAGTTTAGATTTCAAGTATGTTAGTCGAGACATAAACCCTTCTTTTTTGTACAAGCATCAATTCTCACGGATTTTGTTTTAAAAATCTAAATTGACTCATCTTTCCAAAGATTAGAATTTCGTTCTGTATCGAGCGGTACGTACTGTATCGGTCAAAAAAGGTACAAAATAGAGGTATTTATGTACCAGTATAATACCGGTCGGTACTGGTCGGTTGCGTCTACCACCGTTCAGTACCGAAAAATTTGAAAAATATAGTAACTAAGTTGCAAAATTTTCAAAAAAATTTAAAATTCACTTCTGCGCCCCCCTCCCCCCCTTTTTCTTTTTTTTAAGTTTTTTAATTTGTTATTTAGTTAAACAATTACTGTGATTTTTTAATTTTTATTTTTTAAAATAAAATAAATATTTTATAACTAATAATAATTATATATTAAATAAATTTTAAAAATAAATTATTATTTTTAAATTTATTTTAATCTTTTATATAATATTTATTAATAAAGTATTAATAAAAATATTTTTTAAAAATGAAAAATTAAAATTTTATAATTTATAAACTAATATTTATTTTATATATTTTTAATTATTAAATCAAAATTTATTTGAAATATATATAATATATAAATTATAATTATTAATAATTATTAAATTAATTTTATAAATTAAATTAAATTAATATATTTATAATTTTAGTAACAATTAATTTTAATTAATTAAATATAAACAACCAAGTAGAATTGAAACATGAAACAAAAAAATATATTATTTAATTTACTATCAATTAAATATATTATATATAATATATTTAATTGATAG
>JAOQMK010000008.1:27367401-27377515 GCA_027564415.1 Erythroxylum macrophyllum
AAATTCGGTCTCTATTTTCATACCGAATAAATTCGGTCGGTATAGTTCGGTCCCTATAATTAGTTTTTCTTGTAGTGCAAGAAATGTCTACCTGGATACAATTAAACGAGTTGGTCTAGCAAACTCCCAAGATTCCTCGTCAACTGACTTACTGACAATGCAAGCCCATTATTAATGGAAGGAGACAATAACAAGTTTGACATATGAGTACGGAAAAATCTTCCCCATTCCAAGCGCACTAATTTCAGTAACTTACTACGATAACACACAAGGTTCGATGGGACGAGTTGGGATCATAGGATGCTTGGACATAAATAATTAAGCACATCAAAAGGGCCAGAGGATGTTCCTTTTTCTCAACAACCATTGACTAATCATTCTAATGGTACTTTATGTTCTTGCCGTCATGCACCTACTTGCCCACCCAGCTCTCTTGTCTACAGAACTATGGCATTAATGTTAGATATAAAAGCCCCATGAGTAACTTCCCAAAGACAAGAAGCTGGAAAAATGAAGGAAGAACACAGAAGTGTTCAAACTTTGAACGACTTTTGTTCCTACAAAAGGTGGAGGCATCGAATAGGGTCCATTCATTGCTAGTCGCCAGTCAATGCAAGCATTAGAATGATGTAGTTGCTAATGTGGGCAAGAAGAATCTATCGCGACAACAGGGTAGGCTTCAATAAGGTGGTGGGTCTTTCATTTGGAACATGGAAAAGTAGATCTTCAAGAATCGAAATGAGTAAAAAAGGAAAACAAATGTTTTAGGTTGTCAATTTGTAACAGTACGTAATTCCAGTACAAGTTTGCTCTAAACATAATCATGGTACTATACCACAATGACCCAAGTGGAGATTGGAGAATAACTGCGTTAGGAGTTTGCTGTTTTTAGCCTTTTCTATGTTCTTGTAAACTCAAACCATATTGAGAAAGCATCCAAAGACGAAACAGTAAATTTGAAAAGATAAAAATATGATCTTTCACTTTCTCTGTTTGTTTGAATGACGTCTTCTATTCCACTCAGTTTCTATGTAATAAAAAAGGATAAAAGTATAACTTCAGGATGCCGTGAGTTGGTAAGAAATTCTCCTGGCTTAAGTGAAGTCGCGGGTTCAAACTGTCCTCATGTATGCAACCGTTTAAAACTTGAGGCTAAAGCTTTCTCTCCTATCGGTACTTGCTTGGTTCGAGTAGGGATTAGTCTGAATGTGGATGATTTTGAAGATACTTTTCTATATAGTTGGGATCTTTCTAGGACACCTCATGAGTAACTCTAAAAATAAAAAGGATAAAAGTCTATTCCGCGTCCAAGGGTTTTTTTGCACCACCAAGCATTTCGTTTTATCATTTTTGTTTGATGAAGGAAATTAATCATAGCATTTTATTTATATGTTAGGTAATATTAATTAGATGTATATATGAAATTTTGATTAGTATATAGTATAGTTCAATTCTATAATTAAAGGACATTTTGAATTATGTATAGTTTTTACCTCCTATTAATGAGAAGAAGAGAGGAAATTTCTTGGATCATACATATTTTTACAATACAATAGTGTAATAGACTATGCAGTCAAGTGCTTAGTGACTAAAAGAGATGTCAAGCCACCTTTGATTGTTGGATACAATTACTACAAGAATTGGATAATGAGATTAGAGATATAAGAAAATTAGAAAAGACACAATAAGAAAATTTTAAATAAGTAGTTGTTAGCAATTGCCCTAGTTCTATTGTATTGAGTTTTTGTGAACTATTTGGTTAGAGGCATTATTTCACCTAATTTAAGCTACCACCAAAGGAAGAAATTTCTGTAGGATGTCAAAACATTATTTTTTAGAAGAATCATTCTTGTTCAATCTTTATGCAAATGGAATGATTAGGAGATATATTCCTCATATAGAAATTAAGGACATCTTTGATCATTGCCATTTTAGGAGTGTAATGATCAAATTAGTGTCTGTTTGGATGGGCTTTTGAGAGGCCAATAAGTACTTTTTTCTACCACAAAAGCCTTTTTAAAGAAAAATGAGTGTTTGACTGTAAAATAAAAAAGTATTTCTTTAATAGATATGACTTTTTTGGCATCCAAAATACAACTTTTTAAGAAGCTTAAATTTGGAGCTTCTAAAAAAAGCCTCTCAAATGGCTTTTTCAGATAGATTTTTCAGATCAATTAATGAGCCTATTTTTAGTCCCTTTTGCTCTTATATTATACACATAATTTCTACAATACCCACAAACTCATCTTCACGTTTATTTTGAGATTTATATAATATTATTTGGCTTAAGTATACTCTCAGGAATTTATAATATAATATTATGTTTTACACATAATTCCTTTTGAACTCAAGACTTAAGTTATTTATAAGAAAACTTTGATCCAAGTAGTTTGGTCCTTTTACTATGGTAAAAGTAAACTCTCAGGAAGCTATGGAAGTGAATAGTGAAGCAATTGAGACATTCAAGGTCAACGAGGAAAGGTTAAAAACTTTATATGATTGGTGAAATGGTACCTAAGGAGACTCGTACTCCTTTAGTACCAACTTTTATGTTTGATATATACTTTTTAAGTTGTTTGTTTTATTTTATTAATTTCTTAAATTTTTTACATTTTCTTTTTTATTTGTTTTTTAATATGAGATGCTCCAAATTTGATGAATTGCATAGACTGAATTAATGCAACATCCATAAATTGGCTCATAAAGTTTTTATATCTTTATTTTTCCACTTCATTTTTTATTTATCTATTTATTTCATTTACAATATACGTCTATTAAGAACAATTAATGAATTAAATATGAGGAGGGAATTATGATTAGCCATCGTTAATTAGGAAACACCATTTAAGTGAATCAATGCAATTACTTTTGACTTAGTAAATTATGAGTAAAGGAAAACAAACAATAAAAATAAAGGTAATTAAGTTGATTAATTACATGTTTCTATCGCTCCGTAACTTAACTACACTAGGTTCACTTAAATGGTCACTAATGAGTAGTTTTCAAACATAACCAAATAATCTTAAGAATGATTGTTAAATTAAATGATATCACTTATTGGTTCAGCCGGATTCCGCAAGGCTGGAATATCGTTGTTCTGATCCATAATCTTGCCAAGCTTCGCCTATGGAAAACCTGCAAGATAAGCAAAGACTCTCCGGGGGTTGTTTCTCGGAAGGCCCCTCCGACGCTCAAGTCAGTCTTTTGTGAAGGTTTTTGATTTTTGAGAACGAAGAGATAACTAGGGTTTTTTTAGTCCGTACCTCTATCGTGGTTGAGCGTTGCCTTATATATGCGGTAAGCTTACCATTAGGTTTAGGTCTCTACGTCCATCATCGTCTTTGCATGGGAGACGACTTCTTACTACTGGGCTGTTAATGCTTGGACTGGCATTTGGGCCTCACTAGGCCGACCCGACCACTTATATATACTTAACATAAGTTAAGTTTCAAATTTAGCTTAATGAGTAGCTTATTATTGAATGTTCATTGATAATTTAATACCATAAAATAACTCTAGAGCTTTAAATGAATTATATTTCGTTGATTTTGATCCAAGTTAATAAGTTAAGGTTATGACTAGTGCTAGTAACCATTTAAAACTATAAACTAATTGAGTAATCAGAGGTATTCACAACAAATTTTTTACCATCCTATCATAAGGTTAAGATGACATTTCAAATACACTCTCCATATAAAGTTCCAAAAATATTTTATGTTAGTTTGTTTTAATATAATTTATTAATTACTTATTGGTTTATACTTTTTACTTATATCATGATGTTTTATATATAATGTATAATTGTTTAACTTTACTTGAAATTTAAAATATTGTTAGCTTATGTTAGATTGACGTTAAATTATAAGTTAGTGTAAATATATAGAATTCTAGGTAATTGAATGATCATTTTATTTATTTTAATTAGATTATTAACTCTTACTAGAATTGAAAAGTCTCTTATGTTAATAACTCTTGTGATTAATTTGATTAAGGACAAGAAAGAAAGTACAAGTTTAGGGGAATTCAATGTATATGCATCGTAGATGTGTTTTAGTTAGTTAGTTTTTCTATATTTCTATCTGAGATCACATTGATTTGATATTGCATTGGATTTTATTTAATGTTTTGGGTTATTTCATGGATATATTTCTTTGAAATGATTATGGCTATGGATTAAAGAATTGTGGATGTTAAAATAAGGGGAAGAAACATCTTTAGATAAATACAATCTTAAATACAGGTTATTGCAACTTGTGTCCCTCTTTTCTTTCTTTTTTTTAAAAGATGAATAAATCTCATTAACTCAAGTTAAGCTTAACCAAAAATACATTGACAAGGAAACAAGTTTAGCTTTTAAGTTATATAGAGAACCAAGTCTAATGGAGAGGTTGAACATAGTGATGATCACAAGGATTCACTTGAAAAGCCACAATCTTGAAGGAATAAGCGGAAGATGAAGACGAAGAAGAAGGGTGATGGAAATCACAGTCTAATAGCTCATTTGCAATTTATGAGACCTATGATTGCGCTACCATTACACAACTTGTTCAAACTACCATAAGCAAAAGAAGTACGTCGAGTTACTGACTGTAAAAGAAGCACTGCATGGGAGGTAACCTACGATTTTTTTTAATCAATTTTTTATGTCATTTTTGTAGTAAATAGGTTTTGCATTCTTTTTTCTTTTATGTTTCGAGTCCCGTTAAATCTCTTGGAAGAATTGAGGATTAGTTGACATAGGAATGTGTGGAAGGCAAGCACAATGAGGTGATAATGTAATTATAAGGTATGAAAGGATTTTGGGGATGAAATGAGGAAAAAGAAGCGAAATCGAAAAAATCTAGAATTTTTGGAGGGCCATGATAGTGGCCTGTAGCGGGGCAGACATGGGATGCATGAATTTCAACTATTTTTCTTCCAATTTTACCCCTTCTACCCTTCCTACCATATATATTTACAGTTAACCTCATTTTTCTTACACCTTTCACTTTCACACTCTGTCTCTAAACCTAAGAACTCAACTCCTCTCACTTCTCTCTACCCATCTTCAAGTCTTCAATTCTCTCCAAAGTTTTCATAACTCTCAACCCAATGGGACCACGCATCAATTAGATGGTTAAGCACACCCAACGAAAAGGCAAAGTCCAAGTATTGGGCTATGGACAATGAAACAGAGCAGTGGATTATTGTGCACCTTTCCAAATCTTCTCGGATGAGGAAGGTAACCGGTTCCATACCTTTAGTCTTAAGAAAATAAGTGTGCCTAAATACTTCAATTTTAATACATTAGAAAGAATAGGATTGAGAGAGAAGGTTGAGACCTTAGGAGGAAGAATTCATTGGGATAAATTTTTGCGATTTAATTATCCTGTTTACAAGGAATTAACCCTAGAATTGTTCACTTCCCTTCAATACAAGCCAACCAGCCCTAAGGACCTATGGTTTCAGTTGCGGAGTTAACCATATGGCTTAGATTATGACATTTTGTGTGAAATTGGTGGATTTCCTAACTCAACCATAGTAGATCAACATGATGACTTTCATGCCACCCACTATTGGACAAAACTGACTAGGTTGCAGAGTTTTGACGCTAAAATTCCCATAATAACATTATTCAAAACCTTGAACATTTTTATTACATAAATTCATGTGTCAAACTATATTTGACAAAAACGAAACAAACAAATGCTCGACAATGGAACTTCTCATCTTGTGGTGCATGAATCATAGTATCAAAGTTTGCACTTCTACCCATATCATTAATGCAATTAATGCTACTTTAAGAAAGAGAAGTAATAACTTGGGCATGAGGTATTTGGTCACGACTATTGCGTAATACTATGATGTCAATTGCAATGGACTAACTATCCATCATCCTGAGGCGAGTTGAGATCTTGGAGGCCCATAATATGGAACTTCGAGATATCAACCCAAACTCTCTTGTGAAGATTAGGGCGGGACAAGCCAGTTAGAGCTTAGTACCACTGCAACAGGAGGACTTAACCAACGAGGAGTTAGAAGAGGAAGAGCCAACAAGATGAGAGAAGGTAACGAAAAACATCTCAAACACTAATAAATCCATTTCAAAAAATGCCAAGGTGTTGAAGGAGATGGTTAGAGAACAAAGACGCCAAAGCCGAGACATACGAAGTATTCATAGATTTTTTGAGGCTCAAGGTGTTCAACTACCACCTACGACAGTATCACCACCTCGATCACCATGCCGATTCTATACTCTAAACCTTGTTTTTATTTTTATTGTTATTTTCATTTGTTCTCATGTTTCGTTATTTTTTATTCCCACCTTATGTATTGCTCATTTGTTATTCTCACATTGAGGACAATGTGCTGTCCAAGTGAGGGGAGAGTTGTGTGCATTATATGTTTTTATTTGAATGTGAATTGTGTATACTCTATGTTAGTTTTGTTTAGGATTACATGATGTGATTTATATGAATGTGTCAATGGCTATGACTTAACGAAATCAATTTAGCTTTGAACCTAGTCTTTTAGGTTGCTAAACTTTATTAACTTGAGAAATTATTGTTCTAGGTTGTTTCAGTTAAATATTCATGTTAACTAGGATACAAAGGGATTTACCACATCCATTGATAATTATAGGCCAATCGAATAAGTATCATTATTAGTATCTTTTCATGAGAATAATTAGCTAAAGAAATGAGGTAGGTGGTAAAAATTAATAATAAAAAAGTGTTGTGTAGATCTTAAATAAGTAACTATTCCGCTGGCCCTTTTTGAAACAAATCGGGTTATGAATAAAGCTAATAGCTAGTTGAGAATATGATGTAGCTAAGTAACCGGGGGATATTTATCATAAATGTTTACCTTCGCGTCAAAAGGCTATAATGACATTTCAACCAAGCCACTTAATAAAAACACGGTCTAGTTGAGTAACCAAGGGACATTCATCACAAATGTTTACCTTCGCATCAAAAGGCTAGGTTCTTGTTAATAAAATTAACAAAAATAGTGGGTTGTTTAATAAATTGTAACATCCCACCCTCAATTGAAAGGATAAATTGGTAAATTGGCATAGGATGGGCTAGATCCAGTAAAATAGAAAACAATTTATGGTGCAACCAGAAAAATTTTCCAAACCCATTAACCATATTAATTCCAATAAAATTGCATTAGGCACGCAAATCGGGAATTTCATGTATGCATGTCCAAAAATTTTCTGTGCACAAATGTGACTGTGAAGCAATCCTATTATGCATGATCAGTCCTATACAGTATTACTGCTTTATAATTGTGATGCCATGAGGAGTTTAGCGGAGATTGTCAGTAGTGGTCTCTTATCATAGGATACGTACCGGAATGACCTACAGGCATCTCGGTGGGTACTCTATGGTAAGGGGGCGCTACATAAATCCTACTAATCTTATGAACAATATGATTTCTTATGAAAAGCTTCTTAAGGATAATTACAATTTTAATTGACTAAATGATTATTAATGTGTGTGTGTAAGTGATAGGAGTGAATGAATGTGACATTAAGTCTTGATTAGTATGTATATTTAGTCTGAAGTATTTAGACACAGATTTCACAAGTTAATAAGTTATAACAACTTGAGGGATAATGTTTTTAGTTAAATTTGTTTTATGAAGTTTAATGTCATTGTCCCATTATTGCATTTGTGTGTGTGTTGTGTTTGGTTGTTTTTGTTTTTCTTGTTTTGTAAGAAATAAGATGAAAGTCCTGCAAACCATTTGGGCTTCCTTCTTTAGAATGAGATATAAGAATGTCTTATTTAGTTCCTTTAGCATCTTCTTACTTTAGAATAATTCTTGCATACATTCCATAACTAGACCACTTATAACATTCAATATATTTTGGAGAAAAAGAGGCATTAAGTTGTATAGCGCAGGAGCTTAATTTGGTTTGAAACAAAATAAGACTTGTTTTATGTCCTCATAAGTAAAGGGTTTGGTGAGGAGGCTACCTGCTTTAGGCTTTAAATTAGGACAATATTATTTTTTAAGTTTTGTATAGTGGAGTAGCATGGGGCTTTGGTTCCCATGATATTTATGTAATACCTAAAGGTAATACTTTTCATCTCAATCTGATCATTAGATAAAATCCTAAGCTCATTTGCTAGAGATATAGTTACATTGTTATTTATATAATCTAAAATAAAGTTGAATAAACCTATACCTTTTTCTCCTTCCCTGTGTCAATTGATTATAGCCTTCTAATTTAAAAATGAATTGTGAAAGCTTAAAGCCTAGGTGTAATTATTCAAAAATTAAGCTTTTTGAGTTTTCAACAAGTCATTATAATGGTCCTTATAACATTTCTCTTAGAGGAACCTCAAGGTATCCTTTAAGGCCCTTACTTGGGCTTTAATATCTACATATACTCTTTTTTTAAGAGTTATGATTTATTCTTTAAATACTTTCAATTTGGTTACTAATTAAAAAGCCTTAGAACCTTCAACTTCTTTATTCATACCTTTCAAAACAACATTCTCAAACCTCTTAACTTAAAGGAGGAAATTATAAAATCTGAAAAGGGATCTAATTTGGTCGAGAGAAATCGAATGATGTACCTCTGTAGTTAATTGGTTAGAGCACAAAGGAGGTCCAAATTAACCAAATCTAATTGGAAATTTGCTCAACCACACTAATGTTCTATCTGTTTTTTTCCTTTTGAACTAGTCTCCATTTTATTTGTTGCTTCAGCTAAAAGATTGAACTACAAAATTTATAGAATTTGCTCCGATATGATTCATTATAGAGATAAGATCATATTTGAGATGTTTTTTATTAACCCTTTTCCCTTTAAATTCATTCAAGGATAGAAAACAATTAAGGTCTCTAATAAGTAACCAAGGAAGTTAAAGCCCCCCTAAATTCTTTTCATGTTATTATAGAGTTTAGCTCTTTTTGAGGGACTAAGTTAGTATTATATATAATTGAGATAATAAAAGAGATCGAAGACATGAACAGGTTATGAACTAAATGGATAACTTGAATTAAGCTAAAAAGCTTATTTACTTGGATTTGTCAACGGTTGTAGCCTACCACCACTCTACCATTTAAGTGGTGAGAGTGACTGATAATATATCTCCATTTATTTCCTAAAAAGCTAAGATCCTTATTTATCAGGTTTGCATTATTTTTTTTCCAAAAACCCAAATAAAGTGACTTCTTCTCTAAAATAACATTCTTGCTTTTTCAAAGGACAATTAATTCGTCTTGCATTTCATACTAATATAAACATGATTAGTGTTAGTTGGGAGATCCCTTTGTCCTTTTCCTTATACTAAACCTTCTTCTAGATTTTCTCTTTGAAATGTAAGACACTATAGTAAAACATTCAATTTTAAGAAAAATATTTATAGTTATTGTAGGTTTCTCCACAGACATATTAGGTGACTTTAGGCCTTCAGTGGCAACAGAAGTATTTATAAAATCATTGGGATTCTGAGTTACTACTTTGTTTTATAGAAAATTTTCAAGTCTATGAGGAGGGATGATGAAATGTAATCTTTCCATGAAAAGAATTACCTTAGGATGTAATCTTTATAACCCCTTGATATGCATGTAATTATGAGGTATTGGTCTCCTTATTTGAAATTTTTGTTTGAGAATCTGATTGGTTTTCCATGAGTTTTATTTATGTGTCTGCCTTGAAAATATTTCTTGTAAGTCTCAACCTCTTATCATAGATACTAGGTTTCCAGATGTAGGTAAGTTGGATCACATGGCCAATTAACCTACCTTGCTTAGAGAGTCTTTTGATGAGAAGAGAATCAAGCAAGTCAATTTCCTTATTGATCTTTATACACACCCTTATATAGCCAAGTTGATTTAATCTAGCTGTTTATGTGTTTAGGCATTATGGTTTAACTAAAGCAGTATCCAAGAAGCTCAAGCCTTCTAATGTTTAGTATTTTAATGGCAATTTGTGAAAGTTAATCCAAACTTGGATTACCTTAATTTTGCTTCTATTCAAGGTCGTTCTATGGTATTATTTTTAGAGAAGTAGAGGCCTTCCCAGTTGGACCCCGAATCTTTCTGTAAGCTAGGACTATTAAACGAGGAACTATTGGCAATTAGCTATGTGTAAAGCAAAGAAAAAGTTATGGAA
>JAOQMK010000008.1:27415806-27428199 GCA_027564415.1 Erythroxylum macrophyllum
ATTCTTCAAATTTTCACACTTTTTCTTTTTAATTCTTGCTATTTAACTTCATTTTAATCAACTCATCCACTTTCTTCTCATAATCCATATAGGTTCACTCAAATATCAAAGTCCTCAAAATTAAATACTTCATTTCATCAAATTTCCTTAAATTCATAAATTTTCTTACCAATTTCTTCTCATTAAATTTCATTTTAATATTTCTCATTTTCACCAAAAGTTCGGGGTCCAACATAAATCATATTTAGGATAAGATAAATTGAACTCTTTTAATTTATCTCTAATTCTCTAATTAAACAATTTGTACCCATATGTCAAGATTGATGTCTAGTAACGTATTATGACTACCCAAATATTAAGAATGTCAAAATGGTTTTAACTAACATTTCTATGCATTATTTCTATGTATAATTTAATCTTTTCATCATACAATGTTCTAATTAGATATTGAACATGAAAGTTATATCTACTTAATTTGAGTCCGATCATGTTAGTTCGCCAACATTACTAATTAATTCCATTAATAATATTTATAAACTATTTACAAAATCTAGTCATTCCAACTTAGCCAAAGATTTCTCAAATCAATACCAGTTGAGAATAGTGGAACATTCTCCCTAATAACTTTAAGGTGATAAATCCTATATTGATCACTCATTTATCTTCATATAGTTCATATTATATCCAATGACTATCAATTGAGCTATCCTTGATTAGAATAAGTCATAAGTAGTATCAAAACATGCTTGTCACTAAATGAGATACTTTGAAGATCTCAAGTCAAAGGATCACTTACACAATCACCACAATAAGAATTTACTTAGACATTCAAGTAATGTTCCACATGAAATTCTCATATAGGGTCAGTTCAATAAGCTTGTTCTCTAACAAACAACCACACATTTGTTCAAGCTTCTCCATACTTAGTCTATTAGATTAACTACTCTTTTATAAGGAAAAAAATGTATGCTAGTCTTTTTACACTCTATTAATGTTCAGTCTCAATAGAAATATGACTAAGAAAAATTTACGAATAATACATAATTGCAATATAAATCTCTTAATAATGATCTCATCAAAATTTCATTTTTAATTTATATTTATCCTATGGAATTTATCGTATACATGTAAATATGTATAAGATAAAGAATGCCTATAAATAATTATATTACTAAACTACAACCAACTAATTAGTTATAGGGCATAAACTAACAAAAATTATAATCAATGACAATTTCTATTTGAGTATATTATAAAATTCAACTTTATTACCATTTAATCAAATCAAAATAAAAGGATATCAAAAACTATTTAAGACAATTGTAAAAAGTTAATGTAAGATTTTTAAATTTAATTTATTCCTTTTCACATCTAACTTAAATGTCAACAGGCTTATCTGTTGTACTTCCTGACATTATTTTATTTTTACAAGTATTCCTCATCTATGTCAGTTGTAAGCTTTTATGTTTCTTCATAGACACACATTGGTTATATTGAAAATTTTTGACAACATTTTGGGAGTTAATTATTTAACAATTATAAAAGTTTGTCAATCAAATTTAAACACAAGAGAGTTATTTACTATTTAATTTAATTTTAAATAAAATTTCAAATATTTTCTCAATTATATATAATGTCATACTAACTTGTAAATATTTTATGATTACATTTCAATTTTAATTCTTGAACAATAAACCATTTTATTAGAGTGTTGTTAGTTTTGTTATAGGCAATAATCATATTTTTTGGGAAACAATGAAGGCTCAGTTGTATCAGTAAGGTGTTTGTTTTGTAATATATTGCACATTCATCAATATGTGTGTGTGTGTGTGTGCGCGTGCGTGCGTGTATTTGTAGTTTAAAGATAATAGCCTAAATAATATTATGAAGGTTAGCAAGATATGTCAATAAGATGCTCCTTACTAATCATGAAACTGTCTCAATGTCATGTCCGTGGGTTGACAAAGATCATGTTACAAGATCCAAAAGGACATGTCATATCTAAACCCTTAAGGTGCATAATATCTCAAGTCAAGATACAATACAAGCCACCACAAATTTATGCAGACCAACAACTATCACTTAACAACGCTAATTCAAAAGAATCATTCATAAAATTTCATATATATGTTCAAAATTAACCGTGATACAATCACGGGTATAACAAGCACATATTTTTATAATTTTTTGTTTGAATCTTATTAATTAAATAACTTGAGAAAAAAATCAGGAATAGGAATAAATGTATATAATTCATATTCCTACATAATTGTTTTTCTCAAATTATCAACCACGAACTGTTTACTTGTCCTGCTTCTAACGATATCCATATAATAGAGAAAAGGAACGTAAACACTTTTGAGAATAAAAGATAAAAGTACTAGCTCCCTGATTTCTTTTTCTTATTTACGAATAAATACTAGGGTTTCTAATTAAATTAAAATTAAAATTCCAATTCTAATTCTAATTGAATTCAATTACAATTATAGGGTAATCTTAATAAAATTAAATATCTCATATTTGATCCCTGAAATTTTTCAAACTTTAAAATTAAATCCAATTTTTAATTATAGTGTAATCTTAATAACTCATTATCCTTAAGTGATACATTATTTTTTTCCTTTTCAATACGCAAATCCAGTTTAGTGGGGGAAATGACATGTCCTATTAGTGTATTGCAGCTTGTGTGTCTCTTTACACTTTGTTGTACATTATATGTATCAACTTAAGGTTCTTTTTATATTTGGATTTGCATTTCTAGTTCCTAAAATTCTTTAATTTCCAACATATTCACATTACTTTCCTTGAGAGTAAATTCTCATTTAAGGAATATAATGTGGCTTAATACAAACACTTTTTACTTAAGAGGATGATAAAATTGATATAAGACACTCACTTATGGATACCTTATAAATTTTTATTTTTTTGATTTAGCTTGAAGCTTGTCAAGTGTTACTTACTTCATATAAGCATCACATCCTTATATTTTTATGTATGATAAGTTTAGTCTAATAACATTCCATATCTCATATAGAGTCTTGTTATCCAATTTAGATGGAACTTTATTCAAAATATAAGTGGCAGTTTTAAGAACATATCCCTAAAAAGAGATAAGAAGGATGTATGAATCATTATAAAACATATCATATCTAATAGAATATTATTTCTCCTTACAAACACTCCATTATATTATGGAGTTTTAGGTGGAATCCTAGGTGGAGTCCATTGTGAGAGAATCTCATTCTCTTTCAAGTAACCAAAAAACTCATGGTCTCAATACTCACCACAACGATTAGATCTATTTGTCTTAATACTCTTACCAGTTTTTTTTCTTAACCTTAAGTTTAAATTCTTTTAACTTTTCAAATATTCATACTTTTATTTCATTAAATACAAATAACCATATAGAGAGTGATCATTTGTGAATATAATGAAATATAAAAACTCACCTTTAATGTGACTAGATATAGCCACATACATCTAAATGTATAAGTTCTAGTGACTCACTGGCATGCTCTCCCTTTTCACTAAAGGGTAGTTTAGTCACAAATAAGATTTATAAGTTTCATATGATTCATAGCCAAAAAGATCCAAATATCCTTCTTCATGTATCTTTTCTATTCCAGTTTTATTGATATGACCTAACCTAAAATGTCATAAATAAAATGTAATTTGATCACTTAGTTTTCGTATCTTTTTTATTTATGTTAAGGATAAGTCTTTCAGATTCTAATTCATACAAAACATTTGCAAGTAATCCAGATTCATAATGAGCATCATCTTTAAAAAAGGAACAACTTTTATTTTTAATAATAAAGAAAAATCCATTCAAATATAAATAATAAGTGGAAATATTGTTTCTTATAATGATTGGAATATAATAATGATTATTTAGTTTTACTACAAGGCTAAAAGGAAATGTTAAAATATAAAGTTCTTATAGTTAATATAGCAACCCTTGTTATATTGTCAACTTGTACTTACACCTCACCTTTCCTTAATCATCTACTCCTTGTTAACATTTGCATTTTGCTACAAATATAAGAATCACAATATCTGAAAATGTGGAGTAGAATTAAAAAATTCGATCTCAATCATAAACGTTACTAAATAAGTAGCTTCCTTAGTCTTCTTGTCTTCTAGGCTAGCAAGATAAGATTTGCAGTCCCATTTCTAATTCCCATTAACTCCACAATGAAAACATATGACCTTATCATTGTTTTTCTTTTTGACACCACCGTGTGTCATGCTAATTTAACATAAACCTTCTTTTTTTTGTTTTTATTCTTCTTATAGCCCTTTTTATCCATAATAAAAACAAAAATGGTTATAGTCTTATGAATATTTAATAGTTCAGTCAATCACACATTCTTTTGCTTTATATAAAAATTTATAATAAACTATACAAAGTTCAGAGTAAGAGATTGAAGCATCAAATCAATGTTTAACTCATGGTCCATATGAAAAACTAATTGACCTAATTTTTCAATATAGCTAATCATCTTTAGTACATGTGCTGGACCTCGCTTTCGGGGTGCAACATTCGGAGACATTTAACTAAAACAATACTTGTCCTTGACCCTATCGAACTTGTTCAAGGATGAAAGGCATATGCCCTTACATGAACTTAGAGTTCATCGATATGCAAAATCTTGGAGATTTCTGACATATAAGCTTCTAAGTGTGTAAAACCAAGTCCATTGGATGGATATGACCGTGGTGCTTGAGTTAAATGTGTTCTAATGCCTTAGAGGTGATTATACATGGTTTATTGACTTATTAGACACTTATAAAGCTTAATTGGAAAGATTAATAGACATAAGGGTTTATTTGTCGATTGTTAAAAGTCAAAGGACTTAAACATAATTTTTCAATTCTTGGAGGACCAATATGTAATTTTATAAAGTTAAGAGGCTTAATTATTATTCTCAAAAGTTATAAGACCAAAATAAAAATAAAAGTTTTGGTGATTTCCAAATTTTGGGCTTAGTTGCAAATTTAGGAAAAGTTTGGAGGGTAAAATGGTAATTTCACATAACATAAGGG
The DNA here is from genome assembly GCA_027564415.1 of Erythroxylum macrophyllum. Lineage (NCBI taxonomy): Eukaryota > Viridiplantae > Streptophyta > Magnoliopsida > Malpighiales > Erythroxylaceae > Erythroxylum > Erythroxylum macrophyllum. Next base: position 27,420,853 of record JAOQMK010000008.1, read on the forward strand.
GAAGAAGGTAATTTCACCATTTTGAAATTGATGGTCTAAATGAATTCTATAGTGTTAATTTTCCATGTATAATGTGAATTGATGATGAAAAATGGTGAAGTATGATGGATAGGCTAGGTTGAAATGATGGAAGAAGGAATGGATTAATGTGATAAGTTGTATAATTATGATAAATGTAGCTTAAATGAAAGGAATTGGATTCAATGGAGTGATGAAATGTGTTGTTGATTGGAAGTATTTGTTATATAACAAGATAGGAGCGTGAATTACCATGATAAAGCCTTAAAAATATGACTTAAAAGTCATGCACATTAGATGTTTGATAAAATGTCTAAGTGAACTTGGCTTAGGATTCAAGGATTCGAAATGATATACATTGAAAGTAGCTTTCATGTTTACTTAGAGTAAACTTGAATTGTTTCTTAGAATGATGAATAATGGCCTAATGTGCTTGGATAAAAATGTGCTTAATTATGTTTTGAAATGAGTAAGTATTGGATTAAAGGCATTAAATGCCTTAGAAAATTTAAAAGAAAAGCTAATGTGAATTAGTAATGAAGTAACCATGTGAGAAGCTTAATGGTCGAATCCTATAGCATAAAAAGAGCGATATTGTGTTTATACACTTATGTAATGGTGTATAAATATGAAAGTCATGTTTAAGTAGTAAATACATTGTATGTTCTTTTTATGTATAAAGGCTCAGGAGCTGTGAATTAAGGAGCTCGTACCGAGGATTGTTGAAGTTAATGGAGTGTATATCTTCTTTTGAGGTGAGTTGGGGAAACCATATCTCTCAAATAGGATTAGATTATCCTAAGACATGCATGATGACTTGTATATGAATTTTGAACCTAGGTAATGCATAGTAGAATTGATGTTTTTATTACGTATTTTGAGAAACGACATTGTTTTCAACAACCCAGTACTTGCTGTGTAAAAGAATAATGTTTTATTTTTCGAAACTACATTTTTGAATGACTTTGCACTTGGAGTGCAAAAGATGGCTTTTATGGCATGAAATAATGTTTTCAAAATTTCTTATGCATAAATGACTCATGTATGTTACGTGTATTTGTTCTCTTTTGGCTTAGAGCCATGGCAGGGTTTCATTTTATCGGTTAGACCGATAAATAAAGGCATGGTGCCTTACTTGATTTTTGTACTTATTTTTTGTATATGATTTTTGTGATTCATGAGGAAAAGATTGGCCAATCGTTTGCTGGGCACATCAGATTAAGCAACTCTCGTACCCTTGACGCTAGTACATAAAAGCCAAGTCCTCGTATCGACATCTTTCTACGAGACTTGCGAGTGATTCCACACCTAGGGTCTGGATATCGACGAGGTCATCACCTAGGGTCATGACTCTCTTGTTCACTATAGTCAGGGCTTACCACAAATGAAAGTCAAGCCAACACTGGAAAATGGTGGGTGTGTACATTAGTTTGGCCAACTAGTGGTGACACACATGATTGTTTTGGTTTATACTAATATTTGTTTTCTGACGTGATTTAATTTATACATGTGATGTCTTTCTGTTTATGTGTACTAGAACTAGAACCTATGTTCACCTGATGAGTGATTAATAGGCTAGGCCTATATAGTTCCTAACTAGTATGCGTTGAGCCATAGGCTAGGCCTATGTGTTTTTATTGTGATATATGTTCACCTCAAAGGTTAATTATACCGTCTTGGTGTGTATCAAGTCCTATTTGTGACATATATATTTTTCCTACTCACTGAGTACATATTGTACTCACCCCTCCGCTTTTCAACCATGCAGGTTAATTTAGTAAGCATGAAGCTCTGAGTGGATTGTGCGGTCTTTTTGACTTTTTTTGGTATTACCGCACGTGGGTAGTTTCTGTTTGGTACTTTAATTGCATAGTGGCTCATGAACTGTTTTACTGTTTTTATTAGATTGTTTATGACGATATGCTTTATAACTATATAAATTTAACTCTTGACTATTTTATTGTTGCAAAAGAACTTATGTATGAACGTTGATACTGTTATTGAGACTGCTTTGAGTGGACTTTAAAGTCCTGAAGTTATGGTAAAAATTTTGATGTGAATATAGAAGTGTGTTTAAAATTGTTTGCCGGTATTTGATTGAATTTTTTGGATTTTAAAAAACAACCGTTGTACTATCCAATTTTTTTAAAAAAAGGTGTTCAATTAGCCTTGCATAGTCAAATTAAGGATATTGTGAGTGTCCTTAACTCGGTTATACGGCAGTTGTCATGGACGCGATATGGTACTGGGATGTGACAATAACATTACACAAAAATGGAAGAATCTTATTAGCTTTTGATCCAAATAGGATAAAGATAGTTTAATCCCTAATTGAAGACTAGTTAATCCATCTATATGTCATTTGTATTAAATTTTCTTATGCTTTCTATATGTATTAAATTTGCTTATGCTTTCTATCTAGTTTTTGTACCTTAATAGAATAGATTAAAACATATAGGGGATTCAATGTACGAGTTTTGGATGATAATTGGAGACTTCAATTGCTTAATGCACCCACAGTGGCTGAAAGAAACATTAGACTAAGAATCTATATAAATGGTTTCAAATATTAAGCAAGTTGTATCCAAGAGATTCACTTAACAATAAAGGGATTGTTTTATACTTAGAACATAAACAAAAAAGGAGGTTGGCACTTGAGGAAGAAATTAGAAAAGGCGTTAGTGAATGACAAATGGCTCAATGACTTCCTAAATAGTAATGATTTCTTTAATTACCCTCTTCTATCCGATCATTCCCCATTTTAATAAAGAATATATTTTAATCTTAAAAGAGGAGGTCTCCATTTAGATTCAATAAGTTTCTAGTTAGCGTAGAAGGTTTTGAAGAATCTATTATTAAACGTTTAGGTTTCAATATGCAAGGTCATAAGTGATATAATTTTATAAGGAAACAGGAGCATATCAAGAATGAGATTAAGCTCCTAAATAGATCCACCTACTTTGAAACTTAACAAGTAATGAATGAGACTAAGGATAAGTTAGATAAAGTTCAAAGTTCCCTCAACAAAAGATCAGGACTAAAGTTCCTTTACAATCAAATAAAAAAGATTAACCTTTCATTTATTAGAAAGAGATCAAGGTTTTTATGGATAAAAGAAGGAGATAAAAACTCTAGCTTTTTCTATAAATCCTTTCTAGGAAAAATGTGAACAACATAACTTTAATGAGGAATTAGAGTCGATTTTGGTTATCTTCCAAAGTTGAGATTCACAATAAGTCTACTCCTTCTTCTCTAATTCTTTAGGCTCTCCCATAGATAGAAGTTCATTAGTGTCTACTAAAATCTATAATCACTCCTTAATCAGACCCTTTATGGCCTTTAAAATGGAAGACCATTACTTATAATGAATCTTAACAATGCACTAGGACCTGATGGTCTAAATGTCAATTTCATTTATAATACATGGACTCATAAAAACCAATAGTATTTCTATAAAATCATATCTAGAATTCTAGCAAACAAAATGAAACCTATCATTGCTTAGATTATTGATTCTTCTTAAGGTGCATTCAAAAAGGGAAGATTGATAAGGAAAAATATCTTACTAGTATAGGAGCTCCTTAAGAAATATAATAGGAAAGCTTTTACTATGAATTCTGCTATTAAAGTGGATTTCTATTAAGCCTTTGACTCATTAGATTAGGGCTTTATTTTTTAAAAACTATGTGTGCTTTTAGATTTCATCTTAAAATTATGGATTTCATAGCTTAGTGCATAATAACAATTTCTTATAGAATTTTAATCAATGAGGGGCCAAAAAAACTATTACAAGTAGTATGGGAAGTAAGAAAAGGGGATCTTCTTTCCTTTTACCTCTCCACTCTCAACGTAGAGGTACTAATTATGCTAATCAAACTTCTAGAAAGAAAGTTTAATTTTCATTCTAAAAGAAAAGACATAAAGATCTCAAGCTTTTCATTTTTTTGATCAATGGTCGTGTGTCGTAACGCTACCAAAATAACTAGACTAAAACTATAGCTAGTGGTAAGTCTAAATTGATCCCATAGAGATTAATTTCAATTACTTCCCTAACTTATCTGTAGAATTAAAATAGGGGTTTTTGGTTCGACGCAAATAAGATAACAAAGTAAAATTGAATCTATAAAAACAACTCAAATTAAACAACAGCAAAATGATAAAATTAATGAATGGGTTGAAATTCAGTTCTTTGGTTTAATTTTGGCCTAAGCACAATTTCACATCTATTGGCTGGGTTATGTAACGTTCATCATCTTGATTTTTAACATTTTGATTGGTATAGCATTTGACTAGCTCGTGGGTGATGATTACATTATCCCCAATCATCTTACCATTACTGATAGCTACATTATTCTTAGTGTATACATTATCCCCAATCAACCCCAATCATATTACGAATGTTATATATTTTTTAAGTATATTTGTTGTTTATATGAATTTCAAGATTACTTGCTGGAAGATATCATATGTCTGTTTTATGCTCGGTCTATAAGCAAGAGTATAATTTTAAAGCTTGAATCATTAATTATGAAGAACTATGAATTTGGTCATGTTTAGACTTTTAATTTGTAGGAAGTCTCTTATTTTATACATCATGATCTAATGTTGAGCAGCAGCATTAAGTAGTATGATTACGTTTGCTTGAGTTAGGAGTTTAAGGTATTCATAGTTGTGATTTTTTTGTTTAATAAATAAGGCTATACTTATAGGTGAGCCACCTAGTATATACTTGTATAAGAAACAATTTTATCTATTCATGTAACTTTGTAACTTTTATGTATATTGATCTAGTGCATGGCATAAGCTTTATAATAGTTTCATTTGTAAAGTAAATATGCGTGAAGATGCCTAATACTTTATAATCATATATACGAGGCTGCATTTCACCTCATTAAAATAGCTTTTCTCATGTATTTTGGTTTCACCTTTAATTTTATCTTCTATTGAATATTTGATGTGTGCTTGATTGTTTATACATTCACTTCTTAACACTCAGTGATTATTGTTGTGAAATCTTAAGATACTCATTTTAGTTAATATTTGATTTTAGGTAAGCTTTGGAATCATAAAAGCTAAAATGAGTTAAGAGCATATTCGTTGAGCCAACATTTTGATGTTTAAACTCAAAAAGGAACAAGAAGGAAATGGATTAGGGTAAGGATTAGACAATAAATCACAAAAAGAACAACAATTTAGCAAAACCTAGGAGATACACAGCCTTGTATGCAATTGGAACAAACATTTTTTAATTACACGGCTAGGCATCCAACCGTGTATCTTCACGAGTTTCACATTTTTTTTAACTTATACGGTTTGATATATGGTCATGTATCAAACTGCGTATGTGCCCATAAACCTAATTTTTCATATAAATAGAACATTTTGATGGCAAAAGAAAAGAGAATCGTTTTAGGACTTTGTAAAGGGGCAGAGCACTTACTCTTTGGAGACCCATGGAGGGCTAAGTTTCCCTATTTAGGTTCAAAGATGAAATCGACATTGAGGACCACAGTTAAGCATATCATCATTGTGTATCATTGCTCTTTCTCTCTTTAAAAATTGTTTACCTTATTCTATATCTATTGATTTGGGTATTCGTGAACGAATAATCATTATTCTCGTTCTCGTTAGATTGTTTGTTTATAAACCCACTACTAGAATCTTAAATACAATACGTAATAGTTGTGTTATAGATTCAGTTGTGGCAATTAATGACATTAAATCATTAGGAACAATGTAACATAGGTTAAACGACTCGAGCTTCATCGTTATTGCCTAGATTGATCTGTTTTCCTTATTTATAATACGACTGTCCAATTAAATTTCGAGAGCTTGTTCTAGGTTGTTTGAAGTTTAGGTTTAGTTTAAGAGCTTGTTTTAATTAAACGTGATTTAAGGAAAAACTGGGGTTAACAAAGCTTGTTGTTAATTTACAATCAATAGTTCTAAGAGAGGTGTGAAAACAATAGGACAATGATGTATGTTTAGATGTGTGTAGGTTGAGAATGAACAGAGAATCAAATCCTAAATGCACTAATCACTTTTGTCATTTTTAACTGTTTGCTGTAATTTGCTTTCGTTAGTTTAATTCTTTTTTTTGTTATTTGAATCAAACGAAAACCCCCATATCCTAAACAATAATTTCTTTAATTACAAAAGCTTTATATACACTCTCTGTGGAATTGACCTAGACTTATCACTAGCTATGGTTTTAAGTTTAGTTATTTTGTGTAGTGTTACAACGTACTACTAATTTTGGCGCTATTGCAAGGAAGTATGGTACTTAGTTTTTTCTTTTGATTTCAATTTGTGTTTTGTATATATATTTTTTATAATCATTTCTTTTAGTTATTTCTTAATCTTCACATGTTTGTTAGTTTTGGCGTATGATAGTAAGAAGATCTCTTTATAAAGAACCTCGACAATTTGATCCAGAGATTGAAAGGACATTGCGGAAGTTATGCAGTGAAACCAGAACAACTCAAGAAATACAACAAGGAATTGAAATTAAGGAAGCCATGGCCAATCCAAGAACTTTAAAAGAGTTGGCAGACCTTTATGCATCATTTTTCCAAATTTTGCTGAAAATGTTGCTTTTGAGCTTAAATTGAACTTAAGGAAACCATGGCTAATCCAAGAACTTTAAAAGAGTTGGCATACCTTTATGCATCATTTTTCCAAATTTTGCTGAAAATGTTACTTTTGAGCTTAAATATGACCTAATCCATCTTTTTCCAAACTTTCATGGTTTTGTAAGTGAGGATGCTCATAAACATCTTAAGGAGTTCAATGTGGTCTGTCTTATAATGAAACCTTCAAAGGTGACAAAAGAGTAGATTATGTTCAGAGCTTTCCCATTCTCTTTAAAGGATGCGGTAAAAACTGGATTTTTGATCTACCCCCTGGGAGCATTAGCACATGAATTGACATGAAGAGGTTATCTTTGGAATATTTTCTAGCATAAAAAATAGCCTATATAAAAAAGGAAATTTGTAAGATAAGGCAACACAACGACGAGTCCCTTTACGAGTATTAAGAACGCTTCAAAAAGTTAAGTGCTAGTTGTTTGCACCACAACATTTTAAAACAACTTCTTATATAGTATTTCTAAGAAGGATTGCTAATATGGAAAGGAGTTTGGTAGATGCTACAAGCGGTGGGGCATTATTTGCGAAGGCTCTAACTAATTGATTGTATGGCCTCAAACACCTAACAATTTAACACTTGTAACGATGTTTGTCATATAAACGAGGTAAATACTTCATCTATCAAATATCATTTAGATGAGCTAACATCTTTTTCTAGACAAATTATTGTAACACACAAATA
>JAOQMK010000008.1:27436873-27453624 GCA_027564415.1 Erythroxylum macrophyllum
CCACGGCATATATAAGGTATAATTCTGCCATAATTCAGGTATGACGCTATAATCTCATTGTTCTCTGATTACAGCGGTAGAAACCCTACCAAAATACTAACTTGATCGTCGGAGGGGCCCCCCAGGAAACAACCCCCGGCGTGCCTTCATCTGTTTTGTAGGAGTCACGTAATCAGAATCAAACAGGATATGGATCAGAACGACGATAATCCAATTCAGCAGAATCTGGCTGAACCACATTCTATTCCATTCCACTCCATTCCATTCCGTTCTATTAATTGTCATTCCATCCTAAACTCTTAAACATACCCTAAAGGATTTTTCCAACGGTTATAACACGGGGAGCTCACTGTTGTGAAGAGATATGGTACTGTAAAAACAAGAGAAGAAGGAATGCGGACTGGACCATCTCCAAAATGGTATTATGCAACATGGTGAATGCCCTGTTAACGGAGAAGAACCACTGGGTGTTTGGGAAAGGAGCTAAGAAAGAGGAGGCCCTAGCTATTCTATGCAATCATCAACAGAACATGAGAGCAGATTCTTATTCACAACTTGAATAGAATCTACTCTATCGATCTGGCAAGAAGATGAGGCTTAGCCAGATAAAGCTCCTAGAAGATTTGATAACAATTATACGACACCGCATCTAGTAGCTAATGACCTTTGGAACGATTAAATAGCATCGTTCTTAGTGACGTTGTTTTGTACATAGGAATTTCCTAGTATTGCTAATGTTTGCATCTCCATATGTGTGACTCTCATGTTAAAAACATCCTTTATAACATCGATCTATTGTAAGATATCAATTATCTTTTGATAAATTATAATTTTTCAAAATAAGCAAAAACATAAGTCATAGATTATTCTAATTGGATTAGAGAGACAACAGTAGCTAAAGAGACTACTATTAATCTTAGTGCAGCTGTTGAACTCATCTCCCATAGTTCTCCCTCATTGTTTGCTAGCCCCCTGAGTTCAAGCTAATGAGTGTTTGTGGAGAGTGTTTATATGAACTTTGATCAGGGGCTCATTGTTTTGCCTGTTGGCTTCGTTTTTCTTCTATTTTGGCCTTTCTATAGGCTCCGTACTTAACTTATCAAGTGTTTCTTTTAGTACAATTTAACTACTTTAACCATAAGCAAGACGGTTTTTTGGTCCGTGACAGAATTTTCCACTTTTTTTCTGTAACCTAAAAGCTTCTACGGCTGACGGCATAAGAGACATACTAGAGCTAATCTCTTAACAAGGGAGAAAGACTAGAGCTAATCTCTTAACAAGGGAGATAAAGAAAGGTGATAAAGAAAAAGGCCATCTTCTCTGGCCTTAACACCAACATTTAGCATCTAATTGCAAGGGGCAAAACTGCCTATGACTCAAACAGCTTCGCTTCAGCTCTCACCCAATCAACGTATAATGAACAATAAGAATCTAGAGAGAGTTGCATAACTGAGAATCAGCCTCTTAACATAGAAGACACCAAAACAAAGTTGTAATTCATAAATGTGCTAGCAAATGCAAATATTGTCAAGACTAGGACCAAAGATAAATTTGGAGCAGCATTAGCTTAAAGTTTGCCTAAGATGGGCCACTACGCATTTAAAACTATGACAAGTTTTAGACTTTAATACATTAAACATATAAATAGTGTCCAACAGGCAAGGCAACTGCGTGTGAGGAAAGAAGCATAGAAGTACATGAACATGCCATATACTGTCTTTTCCCAGTCAAACTGCCTCTCGTATCATAGGGTCTCTCAAACTCTAAATTCATAAAGTTCTCAATTCTTGACGTACACTTCATTTCTTCTTTGTCTTCTTCTCTTCGTTGTGCTTTCCCAGCTTTGACCGCCGTTGCTTGAATAAATGCAGGTAAAGATTCAACGAGAGGAAGGGATAGCAGACAAGTAGACCCTGAATCAAGAATCCCAGTGATCATAAATTTATAAACTGTAGTAACTTTACACAGAAATGAGCCCCTATGGAAGAAACCAAGCAAATGGTATGCCATGTTCCTAATTAGTTGTTAAGACACCATCTAGTGGAAGTAACCAAGTCATCTAAAAGCCTACAAGAGTTTATAATATCATACATGCTCTAGATAAATGTCAAAAACCACAATAATTGTGAATAGTGTTGTGAACAATCCACTCCACAGATTTTCTAGCCACGACTCTTAAACTGACTTGAGAAACACCAATTTTGACCTACGCACGTATGCTCCTGTACCAATCAATTTGGGTCGTCTGATGAGAGATAATATCAAAACAAGTTTTTCCCGTTGAATTCTAATTTTCCCCACCAAACAAAGCTTTGAAACTTTATTCGTATCTTGAATCCAGTCAGTGGATGGGGTAAAGGATTAAAAGGGATTGTTCTCCGCCTGGAAAATTAATAAGGAAAGGATGACCCAATTCAAAGCAGGTAACATACCCATTTAACTATAACCAGCATGAGAATTTAAAATATGATACAGTAGAGAGTCTCTCACCAGCCCATTTTTTAGAGTGATAAATTTTGGTTCGCTATATACACCACCTTTGCCATCTCAACCTTTTCCCAACCCTTTACCGACTTCCTCCAGCCTTGTTTGCTAGCCCATTGTCGCTAAAATATTTCTACTTACTTTAAGGCCACTGCCACAGATTCAGCTCTCCTACCACTTTGCCTGCCTAGCTTTTCCGCCGTTATTAAAAGTGGCATCTATCTCCAACAAACCACCTTCCTCAACCTCACCTTCCCACTTGACTAGTAGACTTGGTAAGCCTTTAAGCTTGGATGGAAATACCGCTGACTTAATGCAAATAGGATATGCACGACTATGTGTAGAGGTTGAAATTGGAAAAGAGCTCCCTGAAACTATTAGGATCTTGAAGCTTGATAAACTTGGGAACTTAATTACTATATCTCCTTTAACTTATGGAAGCCCTCTCTAAAGGTAAAATCCAAAGATGGTTCCCTAAGAAGCCAATGACCATAAGGAATATTAAGGAGAATCTAGTGGTGAGGCAGCAAAAAGAAAATGTAGACAATGTTGTGATCTTGGAGGATTTGGATTCTTACAAGGATAGACCAGCTCAAGCACCTCTGGATATTAACTCAGTAGAAACAATGAACCAAAAAAATGTGGACAATGTTATTAATTAGGCAAATCCACGTAAGGCAATGGTTATCAATGGAAAAGGAACACTAAGATGCAACCTTAGAGACCCCGGCACCATTGTGAAGGCTCCTAGCACCTGCTACATGGGCCGAATTGTAGACGACATGGAATCTTAAGAGACAATGAGTGCCAATGGTATCATAATTCAAGTTGGGCAGAATGTGTAAGAAGAATTTCATTCTTGTTTAATTAATTATTTAAAGTTAGATGCATAGTTTTGGCAGCTCACTACTTGCGTTTTAGGCTTTAGTTATTTTGGTGGGAAGCCCATGTTTAAAGGTCTTTTACATATTTAAGGTTTCATTCTTTTCAAGGGATTTAAATACCTCATAATAAACATTGTTTAAGGTTTAAATTAGATGAATAACGAATTCTTTAAGAGAGGATTTTCTGGTCTTCTTCTATTGCATCAAGAATATAATTCTTATCAAGGTAATCCCTTATGGCGAATTTCTATTCTTGTTTTCAAATCAACCTTATTATATGTATTTCCTTTCATAAACTTGAATGGGGGGTTCATTAGGGTTAGAGATTTTTTCTTGTCCATGCTCTATCCAATGTGTGTTTTAAAGGAGTTTTGGGTTCTTTAGCCTTGAGATTCCGCATCAATAGCTTTTACGACAAGGTCTTGCAAAGAAATCCTTAGGGGAACTCTCCCTAGAAGTGACTAGAGCAAGTTTGTTTAGGATTTTGATGTGATCCCCTCCAAAGCTTTTATCTTATAATTAGCTGCTTGAGGGAGGTTGGGAACCAAAGACTCCCTTAATTCTTAATATCTGATAGGAGCTGCTCCTTCTGCTCGTATCTTATAGAAGACCTAGACCATCTCTACTTAAATTATTGCTTCTCTTCTATCATATAGACAAAACTCTCATATTATTTTGATTGCAATGTCCCCACGCAAAGTGGTATGACATTATTTCATAGGCTTCTAAATCACAAGAACATTCCAAAGGTGATTACAAGTTGTTCAAGCTAGCATTCATTGTTCTTGACCATGATATACGGATTGAGAGAAACAGAAGATTATTTGCCAATGACTCCTCTAACACTAAGGAACTTATGGAGAAAATGTTACTCAAAATCAGAACAGTAACACTTGCAAAAGGTCTAACCTACCACCTAAGTCCTGAAGCTTCTTGTAAAAGGTCCAACGTACCACCTAAGTCCTAAAGCCAAGCAAACATGATCCCTTTAACTTATGCTTTGATTTCTTCAATTGTTAACAACATTGGTCATCCTCCGCCCCTGGATTTTTGTAACTTTGGAATCTAACTTATTGCTAGGGGTCTCCTAATCGGTTTTAATAGACCTTAGCCAACAAATTTTGTAAATTTGGGCCTAATTTATAATATTATTACTTAACTATTACAAGAAACTTATCCATTTAATTGGAATCTAAGTTTTCACTTGTGAACATGTATAATATAAATCAGGCTAGTTGAAAAGATTCATCCCTAAAATTAGTTAGTCACCTAATCTACCATGTGAAATTAAGGGCATTGAGCAAACCTTACAATATTTTAAGCATACCTTTAGAAAGTTGTCATAGCTGAATGGGAGAACAGCAAAGAAGTCTGCATAGAGGTTCTTTCTTCTTATAATTGGAAGAGCTTGGTACATGAGCCACACTACCAAGGATTCAAACAATTCAAAGCTTAAGAAAACTAAAAGACAAGGATGTAAATGAAAAATATCCTCTGGTGGTTGAATGCAAATTATTAGTTTTCTTTCCTCCTTTTCTCTAAGAACTGTAAAATGTAAAAAAATGGAAGATCAAGGTCAAGCACTTACTTTCACCAGCAGCGAGTCCTACAGGATACAGCACAATGAATGCAGTATACCTGGTTATGTAAAAGCCATGTAGTACGTAAAAATGTATTCAAGGTCCTTGGCATAAATTTGTATTGTTCTCCTGACAAATTTGTGCTTCTATGTTAGGAGTTAGAAGAAAAAGAATGCAAACCTGAGGTAAGTGACCCAAGATGAACAACTTCCAATGCAATTCAAAGCATAATGCTGATACCTAATAACCTGCATCAAGGATCACGTACATTTCATTTTCCGGTCAACATTCTCAGGGATAAGATGCAATATGAAAGGGAAAGAAACGAGCAAAAAATGGATGCATCATATTTCAGTCAAAAACCAGCAAAACTTCAGCTCTTTTCCAGACTAAGGAAAAATATCACCTGACAAGAGGAGCAATAAAGCAATAAGAAACAAATTGAGCCACAATTGCAGTTTCTGCTCTTCAGATTATCTTCATTTTAGATGACAAATTTATCAATGCTGTTATTAGACATTGACATGTAAAGCTCCATTCACTGAAACATTATATTGCAAACTTTAGCATTATATCATAGTGCAATAGTCAGAGGCCAGCAGCATATGGATTTGTCAGACTCAGACCAAAGTTCAGAGATCCTTAGATTTCCAACTTAAGACTGCTAGCTGTTCCAGAGCATGTGACAGTGTGCTATTTCAAGCATATACACTGAGCGAGCATATGTATAACTAAGAATACAGGTAAAACAAATTAATTCATACGTCAGGCATTTCCCCTTCTGTTCAAAATTTCCAGAGAAGTGAAAGATTCGAATTTCTTCAAGTACATACTTTTACCCAGTATATGTACATAACTATTTAGCTACAGAAAATTGATCCACATGTCCTGCATTTCCCTTTGTTCAAAGTTACCCAAGGACTGAAAGAGTTGAATTTCACCATTTTCAAGGCAACAGAAGTGTCAGCCCACTTGAGAATACAATGTGACAAGGGCAGTTTTATATTTTGTTGCAGAGAGAATTCTCTAACACGCTCATTAAGAACACATTAAAATGACCAGTGAACTAATATGCAGCCAATGTAAAACCGATAGAAATATTTCTGTGCATGTGAACGCCGACTCCAACTTACTAACCTCAGATAAGCTCCACGCAACAAAAGTTATGAAAACAGCAGGCAACTTCTGGACCTGCAGAACATTAGCGAATCACATGTTAAATACAAGTGAAACTCAGCAGTATTCCATAGTATCACCACTTTAATCAACCAGAGATAGGCATTCATCTTTCGCGGACTACATCCTCCGAGCATCTGATACTAAAAAGGTCGGTAAGTCTCTAACGAGGAGAGAGAGTCGAAATTACAAGACAACCTCAATTATGTTACGAACGATTGCCAACACGAAATGGGTCCGTCCTGCCCATTGCATGAAAGGAAACAACAATCCACTCGGAACAACCCCTTCGTATATCCAAGAAATAGAAATAAAATTAGCTCAATCTTGAAACTTGAGAACAGTTGTTATTTAGCTTAAGAACACAGAAACAAATCAAGCCTACCCAACGCTCCATGTATTACTTCCAAGAACGCAACGGATTGCAATAAACCTCAAAAACAAAAAGAAAAAAGAAAGCCAGGAAACAATAAAGATGCGTAGTTGTATTAGAAACCCCATTCAAAAAAAAACATTTAAGCAAAAAAGAAGAGAATGGATTTGACTTACAGATAAGTTCTCCAGCAGACTGATAAGCTCCACTGAGTGACTTGGCGGCAACACTGTTAATCAAAATTCTGAACAGCGCAACAGACCTGCCAAGGAGACACCACCAATATATATTTATATACGAATTCCCACGCAGGGAGAAATGACGGAAACTGACAGACAAGATTACCATCCAAAGGCCTGAAGGGAATTGTAAGAGAAAAGATAAAGCTTCGAAAATGGAAGCATTTTAGCGGGCGGGACTCGCTCTCTGCAAATTCCCGTTGTTTCGTTGGTTGCCTTTGTAACTGACGAGAGGGCAATGTGGGTACACAAAGTGTGTGGACAAAATGAGTTGCATTGGGCTGTGAGGCCCAGAATTGGGAAGTAAGGCCGAAAAGCAGCGTTTAAAGATGCATAAAAGACAACATCTAGAAATTAGAAGAGAACCAACGAAAATCACCTTCTTCTTCATTTTCTCTCAAATTTTCAGCTAGTAAGAATGTCTAAATTCACCATTTTGTCCTGCATGTGACACTTCTCTTATGTGTTCTCTCATTGGGTTTGTTTTGTAGCAAACTAGGGGGTGAGTTGTAAAGGTTGACAATCTCAAAGTGCCTTACATTTACGTAAAAATTCCAGCAACTCTATTACGTCTTTTTTGTGATTTTGATCATCTTACACTAGTTTATAGTTGAATTGCATGTTGTGATTGTTTGGGACAATAATTGAAGTTGCATGAAGGGCTAAAAATGGAAAAAAAAATGTGGCTGAAAAATGATAAAAGAAGAGGAGAGGGTGAAGAAAAATGACATATTTTAAAATTTTAATTTGCATGTACGGACAGAATAAGAAATACAAAAAGTGAAGGGGTAAATCTGGAATTTACTTCTAAGAAGGGCAATTTTGGTATTAATTGAAATGGACGAGGGTAAAATAGGGCTTTTCATTAGTTAAGGGTATTTTAGTAATTATGGTGGTTAGGTTGGTATGGATATTATTTTTATAATTAAGCATACATTAGAACGAGAATAATGTTGGATTATTAAGTGTATTTGGGTTGAAATTTTTCATAAATTAGTCTAATAGAATTTTTTAATGTTTAGGTCTAACAGTCTGAATAAGGAATAAATTGGACTATAAATTAGTTGAGTTTGAAATCGAGGTAAGGATAACTTTGGACTATACTCTTAGAATAACGTACTGTTCTGTTGTTAATAAATTATTATTTATATTGAATGATATTATGAATTAGTCATCAATTGAATTAATGATTAATGGTTTTATATATGAATTACAAGGTGTTTCGTGTTTATGTTTTGTTATGCATATTGAGATGTATCAATCGGTTAATTTGGCAAAAATGTGTTATTAAATAGATATTAGTTGATAATATATTATGAATAATTAGCAAAAATTGAGAATCGATGGCTTACCTAGGATATGTTACATTTGATGGCCTTAGATTGATAGATTGTGTCAATATAAGCGAGTGGTAGCTAGGTATCTGTCTATGGAGCATATATCGGGGCATCTGTCTATGGAGCATATATCGGGATATCCTGAGTCTTGGGGATATCCTGTGCCAATGGATAGGTACTAGAATAATACTAGGGTACTAAAAGAGATTGAGAAATTAAGGTACCTTGTGCTGATATTTATACATTTAATTACGTATCCACTTGGTGAGTGATTATGAGGAGATGAGATGCGATGAGCCGGTAGGCCATTGGATGTAACCCTACTAGGTTAAGCAGGGCTCAGGCAATCAAGTTAATGATGGGATAAAGCATAAATGGTAGTATGTACTAATATGTGTGTTAATCATTGTTTGGTAAAATTTTTGAGATATTTGTTAATTGTTTGGTTTAGACTGAGTAATGTTATGAACATTCATATTATATGTATGTTTTAATCAGTTAACTAAGTGTTATAATTATTTATTGAGTTACTTGGTTTTAAGGGTACAATCGGTTACCCTTACTAAGTAGGTAGCTTACCCCTTTCTATTATTTTTTTAAGAGATCGAGTGATTGCTAATAACCATATTGTATAGGATGGACAAAGTAGAGTTTAGGTGGGGCTAGCAGATTAATTAAGTAAAGTTAGTCGACTGTATATATTTTTGAATGTGACAGTTTGGGTAGTTGTGTTATATAGAATATTTTTATGTTTGACAAACAATCCTCTCTTTTGAAACTAATAAGGAATTGGATGATTAATGGTATGTTTTGGGAACTATATGGTTAATTGTCATTTAAGAATTTTGGGAGCATCACATTAGGTGATATCAAAGTAGGTTTACGTTTCTAGGGACGTATTAAGTGGAAAAAAAGCTAACGATGTGCTCTTGTCTTATCTAGGATAGCTTCAGAAGATGATATTGCTGGCCCTGAGTCACCTAGGGAATCAAAAAGTTTGATCTGTGCTCCGAATGTGCCAGATCAGGGGGATGCTCAAACGAATAGGGTAAGAGGAGAGGTGACAATCCTACCACAGATGATGCAGTTCTTTCAGATAATGCATGACATTATTACTACATCTCCAATCCGAGGTGATTATGGGGTGGATCACAACTATGAAAGGATCTGTAAGATGGGTGCAGTAAAGTTTCGAGGTACTACTGATCTTGAGGAAAATGAGGCATGGTAGGAGCAGACAGAGATAATTTTGGACCGCTTAGAGTGTACCTTGGAAAGAAGGTTGAATGTAGTACATTGTTTCCTTATTCTAGGGCAATGCACTAACTTGGTGGAAGTCAATGAAGAGACCCTAGAGATGACTTGGTAGGAGTTCCAGAGAGAGCTCAGAGATAAATACACCCCGCAGATATATCAGGATTGAAAGAAGATGGAATTCAAAAGTGTGGTTCAAACAGAGGAGATGTCAGTGGCTAATTATAAGACTCGCTTTACAGCCTTATCTAAGTATGCATTGGAGATTATAGAAAATCCCAAAGATAGATGTTACCAATTTGAGTAAGGTTTAAGGGCGGATATTCGTTTGGGTTTAGAGGTTGCTACTTCTAATTTCAAGAAGTTAGTAGAGACTGCACTCAGAATAGAGGATGTAATAGAACAAGGTAAAAGGAGAAGAGAGCTAAAGAGTCGATCGAAGAGTCATCAAGGAGAGGGGAGTCAAACACAAAAATATTCTATACATCACAACTACCCAAACTGTCACATTCAAATATATATACAATCGAATAACTTTATTCAATTAATCTGATGGCCCCACTTAAACTCCACTTTGTCCGTCCTGTACACTAGGGTTATCAACAATCACTCGATCTCTTAAAAAAATAATGGCAAGGGGTAAGTTACCTACTTAGTAAGGGTAACCGACTGTACCCTTAAAACCAAGTAACTTAATAAATAATTATAACACTTAGTCAACTGATTAAAGCATACAAATAATACGAATGTTCATAACATTACTCAGTCGAAACCAAACAATTAACAAATATCTCAAAAATTTTACCAAACAATGACTAACACACATATTAATACATACTGCCCTTTATGCTTTATTCCATCAATAACTTAATTGCCTGGGCCCTCCTTAGCTCTTAATAAGTACACAAGAATGAATGTGGTAATTTAGGGATGCCTATTATGGTACACCAAAGAAACAAACTTAATCCAGTATAAATTTCTTCACTTGTGCTACTTATTTAAACATAATCATCACTCCTTTTTATTTAAAAGATTATTCTTTTTGGCTTAGAGTTACATGGTATAACTAATTTGGAAGAGGTGTTCCATAATTGCAAAGGATTGCAATTTTACTTCTTAGTTATTGTATGAGAGAACTGGGTGTGAAAGGAATTGAAGCATATTTAAGTTCTTTCATTTAAATAAAAAAGAAATAGATTAGAGCATAAGAGATTAGATGATTTGGTATTTAGTCGATATAACTTAAAGCTCTAAGAAAAGTATGTTATCATCATTATTAAGTTGAATATATTTTTTCATAAATTTTAATAATTTAATTTTATTTGTTTACTAGGATTCTTAATAGAACAAGTAGTTTTATAGGATCCAATTTTGTCTCGATCATATTGATCTTTTAGCGGATAGTGTTTTTAAAGAACCAAGTTCCATAGATAAGAGTAAATTGGAAGATAACATTGGATAAAAAAAGTATTGACATATTAATTAATATAAAATTTTATGTTATTATATTAGTTATGTTTCTTTAAGATTAGTCATTAAATATAATTGTAATGGATATGATTAAACGTAAAAAGGTAAAAGAACCTAAAATAAAATATGTCAATCGCTTGTAGTGAAAACTGATTATTCTCAGCATGAGTTTTCTATTAGATTATGTTAGTTTATTCATCATTTTCTTCAATTTTTTGTTGTCACTCCAGCGTCCAATCTATAACATAACTTTGCAAGCTTTTTTCTCTCGTTTCATCGTTTGCCATTGTCATCTTAATTATTATTATGATATTAACCAATCTATTTCAAAAAAAAAAAACCAATCAAGCACACAAATATCATACTTGCCAACCATTTTTATTTATTTATTTTTTATTATCCTACCTGAAGTTTCCAACTTTGTCTAAAGTGAGATTTCAAGCTTGTATATAACAACCAACTATTATAACTACTAGTCCAATGTCCAGATGTTTATATTAGTAGAGTCATAAGTGGGAATGTTATTTTGAGATATGTGATGCAGAATTTTAGAGCTTTTTTAGTATTTTATTAGTAATTTATAATGCAAAAAGTTGCTAATAAACTTACATTAATAAGATATAAAAACTAGTCAGCGGCGACACAAATTTTAATAAATTAATATAATAGGAAAAGTTAATTAGTAATGAGGTTGAGTATAATAGTTGGTATAATAAGAAATTGTGATCAATAATTATTGATTACTAGTAAAAAAATTAAATTTCAAATAACCAACTTTTATATATTTAAAATATGAATTATGATGAAATATTAGAAATTAATCATCTTATTTATTAGTATTATTAAATAATAAATATGTTTTTGAAATATGTAATAAAATGTAATGAACAATAATGCTTAATCATTAGTAAATAACTTAAAATTATATATTAAATATTATTATAAGATTATATAGTTAATGATATGAAAATAATAAAAATTGTAATTTGTTATTAACAATATCAATCAAATTTTATTAGTTACATATAGAAAATAAATTATAAATAAAAATGAGAAATTGATAATCTATATATTGATATTAATATGTAATAAAATAAAATTTTAATGGGGGACTTAATTCTTACCATGTTAAACTATAAATTATTAGTTATTAATAAAAATAAGTATATTATGAATTATTTGTATACTTTTTGATATAAGTAATGACATGTAAATATGATAAATCTATATATCATAAATCAATTAAATTATTTATTTTTATTTATAAAACTTTTAGAATAAATTTTAATCATTTAGCTTATTATATAATAAATAGAAGACTTAATTTATTATCACAATGAATTAATAAATATTATATTTAAATTAAACTCATTTAATAAATTTTTATTTTAATAAAAATTAATATTACATATTAAATTTTGCCATATATTTAATATAAGTAATGATATGAAAATCTGATAAATTAATTTGTTTAACTCTATGACTATGTAATTTTCTAACTCTGACCCCTTATAACATAGTTACATATATATTAAAATTTGTCACATTAATTAGAATCAATGACATAACTTCAAAGAAAGACTAACTTTAGACTTTTCAAAAAATATGTAGGCCTCTTATAAAATTTCTAAAAGTATTGAATGAAATTGACATCAAAAGTTAATGTATTTTGTTTTAAAAACAATTTTAAATATGAAACATTAGTGGAAGTGAATTCTTTAAATTCATGCTCATGAAATATTAGTTGTCATTAAATAGATTATGTGGTTCAAACTAGTTCTCATCAAAAATAAAATATTGAATCTTTTATGAGAACTAATATTTTTAAAAGCATAGATAGTCAATGAAAATGCAAATACCTACAATTATCAGATACGGATTCACAATCACTACTCCTAATGTGGGCTTTCTAATTATTTGACCAACGCTTTATGTTTTTGGGACCTCCCATTATTAGGACTAGTAAACACCTAATCCTTTAAATTCAAAAGAACACTTTTAAGAATGAAGCCAAAACAAAAGATTCCTTTGCTATTGCGTTGTCCTTCACACACATATATATATATATAGCTCTAAACTTTCCTTTGTTGCTCCAACTTAGTACGATAATAGGAGAAGACGCATGATATAACTTCCACACTCTTTACCTTCAAGATCTTTGTTCTACATAATCAAATTTTATTCTATATATTCTTCGTCCTACATGATCAAAATTAGTAGATTAAATTTTAGAAGATAAGCCTTTGTTCTATTTGTAGGTCTTAAAGCCAAATTGATCTTTTTTAATCTACAAATTGAATTGGTATTTAGAATTTCTATAATCTAAATTTGTTGATTGTTTCTTAAGAATTTTGTCTTACTCTATGATTTGAATTTACTTGTGAATATCTTTTTGTGCTCGAGTCTTTATTATGGATGAAAATATTTTTTTAAATGGCGCAACATGGAAGTATAAGCTTTCTTATGGTGGATATTTCATGTTAGAGCCTAAATTCACATATGTTAGTGGGGATATTGCTACATTTGAGAATGTTGATGTTGACTATATTAATAGTAGACAAATATATGAGATGAGGAAGGATTTAGGGTACAATAAAATTCATAAGGCATATCATAGAGTAACTGGTTTTAGCTTTAAAAGTCATTGAAAGTTATAGAGTCAAACCAAAGTTATATTAGACTCTCAAACCTTATGCAAATACATAGGATTATTGATGTGTATGTAACTCATCATCAAGATACACCTTTTTATGCTTCTGGCATATTACATGTAACTGGAGGAGAGGACCATGATAATGATGAACATGGTATAAATATGGAGGAACCGGGTGCATATGGGAATGTAAAGAAATAAGGTACGTATGTGAATGAAAATTTGGAGGAACAAGTTAAACATATGAATGAAAATTTGAAGGAATAGCATGCACCCATAGATGAAAATAATAAAATATAGAGGGACAAGGTGCATATGTGGAGGAAAATATAGAGAAATAGGGTCACAATTTCAATCACACGTCTATGTAGACATTCCAGATGACCATCATTCAATTGAAATTGAATCAACAGATCATGGTAGTGTTATTAGTACTGATGAATATCCTAATGAAGACGAGACAATTGAAGCTTTGCATAGACTTGGTTCAAATGTTAAGGATAATCCTACAGAGTGGAGATTGGGAATGGAGTTCAAAACTACAAAAGAATTTAAAGAACTTGTTATCGATTATACAATACATATCTGATACAGTGTTAGGTTAAAAAAGTATGCGAGTGATTAGATCAGGGTTGCGTGTATTAATGGATGCTTATAGGTTTTGCATGTTGGATACGTTAAGAACAAGAGATGTTTCAAAGTTAAAACAACCTCGATCACATTTGTTTCACAACAAACTCAATATTTTTATTAATTCAAGCATATGTGGAAAAGCAAATAAGAGATTAAGGAAAGACAAAGAAATAAATTATATTAATGAATATGCAAAGTTGCAAGTTCATATACATGAGTTGAAAATAAGTAATATTGGATCAATAGTAGAGTTACAATTACCAAGGAATCAAGAGAGTTTATTGCTACAGGTAATGATAAATAAAAATTCCATTAATGTTTTAATACTTCATTATGTCATGTTTTACATTATATTAATACTTCTTTATATGTTGTTACAGTTTAAAAGATTCTACATTTGTTTCAATGTTGTGAAAAGAGGATGGAAGCATTTAAGACCATTTTTTTAGATTGATGGGTACTTCCTAAAGACAGAATTCCAAGGCCAATTGTGTGTCAGGCACATATATCACAATTGGCATAGGAACTGGAAGGGAAAGGACCTCCAAAAGTAGTTTTGGAATCACACGTGGTGAACCTATATTGAAGATTTCAACAAGCAATTGAAGAGGCTTAACAAAATAAGGCTTGGATGTTCTTCAGCCTTACTTGAATATCCTAAAAAAAGGTAGGCAAGATGTTAACAATCTTTTGAAACTAAATGTCCGATAGTTGACTATAATATGAATGAAACTTTTGATGGGTGGATCTTACCAACAAGGGACAGGCCAGTGATTAGCATTTAATACAATTAGAATAATGATGGTGAAGAGACATACAGATAGGAGATATTTTGTAGTAAGGTGGAAGTTAGATATTACACTAACGATAATGAAAAAGTTGGAGAAGAAAAAAAAATGAATCATAGAGAACTGTATGGAATGGAGATGCTGCTTATGATGTTTCAAAGAGTGACAAAAAGCATACTGTAAGGATCGGCAGACAACAAACATGTAGTTGTCGAGCATGAGACTTATATAGAGACCCATGTAAACATGTGATTAATAATCTATCTCTTAAAAGAAAGGGTTAAGACATTTGTAGATTCATGCTATAGGAAAGGTCAGTTAATGAGTTTGTATCATATTAGAACTAATTAGAGTTGAATTTTTTTGTCCTTCAAGTGATACATCCTCCATCTAAAAGAGTTATGCCTGGTAGACCCAAAATTGTAAGAAAGAAATAGCAAAATGAGCCGAAGAAAATAAAAATCCAAAAAAAAATTTCTTAGAAAGGACAAGTGTAAAAATGTTAGAAATGTGGTAATTTCAATCATAACTCTATAAAATACAACAAGGACAGCTCAACTCAATGCATTAAGGCTCCTTCATAGGCATGTATACCTTTACTTCAATCATATGAATATGGTACAGTAACTAATGTTTATCATTTTCTTAATCAGGTTATCACATAGGCATCTTCATAGGTATACAACTTTTTAGTTTTACATTAATTATTATTGGCTTTAATGACTGACAAAGTTGTTTTCATTAAAAAAAATAGTTAAGTGGCATGAATAGAGTTAGATGATATTGTTATACTTGAGTTAAGAAAGCAATATTGTAAGAATGTGTTCTTTATCAAATTTTCTTATTTGAAATGATTACCAAATGTGTTTCTAATATTTTATCTTCAATTTTCTAGGTTGGTACATCCAGACACGTCAATAAAAAAGGTTTTGAAATGTTGATCCATACATATTCCAATTATCATTTAAACTAAAGGGTTTATAGTTTGAAGGACGTTCTAATATTACTTCACAACAGTTACAAGCTGAAGAAATCAGAAGGCAAATGTTATTGACATAATCATCATAGCTTGAATTTTTGCAGTCAATTACAAATGAGGCAAACACCATTTATTAGCGATGCCTTTAACTTTTTAATATTTTAATATTTTCCCATTGAATTTTTCATGTATGTGCTATTAAGAATGGTGACGTATATTTACATTATATAAAAACAATGTAATATAACTTTTTGATACTTTGATATTTTTCTCGTTGGCTTTTAGATATATGTGCTATTGATAATGATGATAAATGTTTGTGTTGTACAAACACAATGTAAATATTTTATATATCTTTTTTCTTTTGTCCAATATGAGCTAATTCATCTTGAGAACCTAATTAAATGTCATGCATATAATTTTCCTTTACTTTATATAGACATAATTATTCAGCGTCTATTGGTTTTATGTAGTAGTGTTCTTTTTGCTTGATTAACCATTACTCCATATATGAAATAAATTTAGTTGTACAATACATAATTATATTTACATTACGTAATTCACATATAAATATAATTCCAAAACCAGTTTTTCATAAGATAGTTGAAATTAATTTTAACCATTACATAGTTAAAATTCAATATAATATCCCTATAACATATATGTAAATAAAAAGTACTGTAACCATAACAAATCCTATTACAATGTTCACTAACATAAACTTCATTTCTTTTTTGTCTTTTCTCAATAAATTTGTGGCCTCCTTTGTAAACTTCATTTGTTATTCAAATTCTTTAGTTGTGCTAGTTTCAACCTTCTTCTTTAACATTTATAATTCTTTCCTTAATTTTTGAATCACTTCGAGATCTCTCTCATTGTACTATTTGAAAAAATTACATCT
>JAOQMK010000008.1:27469598-27480275 GCA_027564415.1 Erythroxylum macrophyllum
CATATATCATGGACTTCATTAATTGGTTTATTGATCAACATCAATTCATAAATAATGAACACCAAATCAATGAAAGAAGCCTTTCTTTATTTATACATAACTTTGTACAAAATGCGCTAAAGGAGATTGCCTTTAGGGCACTACTCTAACAGTATGGCCTCCATATGATCTACTAAAGAAAAAAATTCTTTATAATCAATTCTTTAGCATTGTTTGTATCCTTTCACAACAACCTCACTTTGTAGCTTTGCAACTCTCCTTTTGAAGTTTTCTTTGTTTTATATACCCATTTGACACTAACGGTAGCAAGTCCATTAAGAAGACTTGTTAATTTTCAAATGTTATTTTTCTTAGTTGCTCTTAATTCTTCATTTATAGCTTCTTTTCATTTTCATTCTCAACAACTTCATTAAATAAAATTGACTGAGCATTTATAAAGCTATAAAACATTTAAAGGTAACTAATGCTCTTGATTTCTTGATAAATAACGTCAAGTTGTGTTGTACAATGATGCCTTTCACTTAAACTTCCTTTATAATCTCCAATTTCACCATATGATGGTGATGGTAAGGGAGTGGTGACTTCTTGTAATCTTTGAACTTGTAAATCCCACATGGCTGCCTTATTAAAGTCTATAATTCTACTAATGAACACCTTTCCATTATTATGATTATAAAGCTGATACCCATTGATTCTATAATCATAGCCAACAAAGACACATTTCATACTCTTTTAATCAAGCTTAAAGTGCTTCTTATCAAGAATATGAGCATATACAATGTTTTTTAATATCTTCAAGTGAGATACTGCTAGATTTTTTTTACTCCATACTTTAGGAGAGTTTTGATAGTTACAACTTTCATTGCGCACCAATTCAACAAATATATAAAACAATCAATAACTTGAACTCAAAATTCCTTCAACATCTTTTTAGTTTTTATTATACTCCTTGCTATATTAAAAATAATTCATTTGTTTCTCTTGGCTACACCATTCTGTTGTGGTGATTTTGGAGCAGCTAAATTTGAAAATTTTGTTATGCATCACAAAACTCTTGAAACTCTTTTGAAGTGAAAACTTCTCTCCTATCTAATCTCAAGGCTTGGATTTTAAATCTACTTTTTTTTTTCCTACAAAAGCTTTAACGTTAGGAAGTATTTGAAAGCCATTTTTCATTAAGAAAGTATACCTTTTTTTCTTTTACTAAATTCATCAATAAACAAAATATAATACTTGTTCTTACAAAAAGAACATAGACTAATAAGCCCATATAAGTAACTGTGAATTAACTATAGTGGCCTTGACACTTTTGATTGAGACTCCTTTGAAAAAAAAATTTCGAGATTATTTCCCAATAAGATATCCTTCAAATAGATGAGAGGCTAACTAATCGGATTAAAACCATTTACCATCTTATCATTTGCCATTATTTATAGTCCTTTAAAAAGTTCTTTTGAGTTTGTTTCCCAAAGAACACATTCTTCACATAGATGATAAGCTAATTAATTGGAGACAAATCATTTACCATCTTTTCATTTTCCATCATTTTAAGTTCGCCAAAATTCATATACCTAAATCTCAAATGTTATGGTCATATAGGATCTTTATAACACAAAATCAAGTATTTAGCAATGTCTATCTTTATAGGCAACAAAATTAGTTATTATTTCCCATAGGTGCTCTGTAAATCAGATTCCCTACATTCTTTAAGAAAATGCTAAAACTTTTGTGAAAAAAGTTACAAAGTAGGTCTTTAATTGTTGAACCCTACTTGAAATATTATTCTTTATATAGAAAGCCTAAAAAATTTAAAATAAATTGGTAACTTCCATCTTTAAACATATCAAGATTTTAACAAAAATTTTGAATGAATCTTCAAAGGTAATTCTACCACCAACTTTCTCATCCAACTCTATAAATAAGTCTTTGTTATCACATATTTTATTATTAGATTAAGTATCAAGGTACCATAAATGCTTCTCTCTTTACTACAAGTCCTTGCAAGCTATCAAAAGCGTGGACTCCATCTCATCATTATTTTTAATTTTTTCTTCGTGAGAAAGATTAGTCTTTATGCCATCATTAGCATCACCTTTTTCATTCTCAAGAACAATGCCCAAATCCATGACAAGTATTGCATTCCACTTGAGACTTATCATTCCTTTTATTATTTGACATTATTCCTCCTCTACCATGTCCTCTTATTGTGGTAGATTAATAATTTTTATCTTTATTTTAAGATGAAAAATGGGATCCTCTTCCTCATTTTCCATGACCTCGGCGACATCCCTATCTTTAACCTTTGTAGCTTACATTTCTCTTCTTCTCAGTCTTTTAAAGTGAGCTTTGATTGCAAACACAATCCACGAGATCTTTCTCCCTCTTATTAAGCTTCTAAAGATCCACTCAGTTCTTCAATTGTTATATCTTCTAAGTCTTCTGATTCTTCAATGTCAATCACCACATAATCAAATTTCTTACTAATTGATTTATAGATTCTTTTTGTAACCATCTTTAAATCAGTTACGTCGGCATCAAGATTTCTTATTTGGTTCATAATGACCATGAATTTTGTAACGTAATTCAATATATTTTTAGATTCTTTCATTTAAATAGCTTCAAATTCATCTTGTAGATTCTAAAAGAGAACTTTCTTACCTTCCCATTTCATTTGTAAACTAGTTGAAGCATATATTATAATTACTTCCCAATAATAGCACTACACACCTTTTCAAAGGTGGCCTCGTCCAATGTTTGGTGAATGAGAGACAATATTTTGATCCTTATTCTTGATGCTTTGTAGAAAATCATTTTGGGCTTGTTCAAGAGTAGTTTTATTTTTAAGAACCTCATAACCATTTTCTACAATATCTAATGCATTGGGTGCACCAAATAATTATATGAATGCCCCATCAAACTTGTCTTTTGTAAGCTTTGTGAATTGAAAAGGAATCAAGTCACCATTTGCCTTTATTTCTAATATTATGGCTCTGATATCAATTTGTTGGATAAAGAAAAATAGGAAACAAATGTTTTCTTAAAAATGATAATAAATAGAGGTAGCATTTTAATATATCAGACTTGTATTCTAACATTCATAATAATTGTAATGTCACTTCAACTTAAGAAAATACTATAAGAGACCACACACACACACTTACACATTTACATATATGGTATGCTTAGACTCTTAGAATTCTAAAACTCTTAATGTACCCATATATTAACATATAACTAAACAACTAAACTATTGAATCTCAAAATATATAACTCGTAATTCTTTATCTACATAACTTTCAGGCATACTTAAACACACTAAACTATTCATATTCCTAACTTAAATTCAAGCACACTTAAACTTGAAATTTATATTTATCTTCAAATATTGACCTCATGTATATGCTATAAAAGGAAGCACTATACTTAAAGCATTGGTCTTCTAAACTTAAAAACAAACTTTATCTATGCATATTTCATATAACTTAAGTTCGCAACTTCATATCCTTTAGCTAACATTTACATGAAGAAAAATGTTAGGAAAATAAAAAATGAAGTTAAATGGATAAGAATTTGTATTTTTACTTAGGTTTTAAAATAAAATGCTTAAAGGGGATGTCCATAATTGAATAAAAATTTAAAAATTTAAATGAATGCTTAAGAGTTTGAGTCTAACCTAAGAATTAAAAATAAAATGCACAAAGATGCTTGGCATATTATTGGAGTTTACAAAGGTAAATTATGATTTATATGGAAATAAAAAGTAAACAAATTGATAATGAAAGAAGAAAACCAAAAAGCTTAGATAATGAAAGTAGATAATGAAAAGATTGTTATTTCAAATGTTAAAAGAGTTCTAAAACAAATTATTGAATTTTAATAAAAGATTTTGATGAACTGAGCTTTTTAAAACTAAAAACAAAATGATTTGCGTTTAGTTAGTTGGACCAAAAGATTTTTCAAATTTTAATTATTTAAAGAAAATGGAAATAGGCTAAAAAATTTTAATGTTGAAAGATATCCTAAAGTTTAGGATATCTTTGAAAACTAAAAAAAAAGAAAGAAAGAAACCTAATGGGCTTTAAAGCTCAAGTTCTAACTAGGAGTTCAAAGGCAAATCTAATGGGCTTTAAAGTTCAAATTCCAAGTAAAAGATGAAAATCAATCCTAAAAGGCTTGAGGATCCAAATAAATTTTTTTTATTTTTTAAAACCAAGTAAAAGAATACAGAATGCTAAGGATAATGGGTTAACATGTCCAATTAGTTTTTGTAATGACCTAATTTGTTTAAATTACTCATAATAGACTAATAAGGAGAAAGGCCTATAAAAGTATAATTTGAGCTTAAGAAAGCTTATGTTCATTTATCCCTTAAACCATTTTCCTTATGGTTACTATTCACTCTTAACTTCTGACACTCATACCTTTATCGTCTGATCACCATTTCTAGCGATCTAAGACTCTATGGAAAGCTCTTGGGACGTTCTACGAAATCCCTCAACTTATTTCATAAAAATGACCCAAATTTGGAGGAATCACGACTAGAAGTTTTCATTCACTTAGGAAAGTCACCAATCTCCTATTTTTAGTAATTTTTTTGTGGAACTAAAAAAGTAAGAGAGGAGGGAAACTCGACACCAATCAATCCATTTTATTGGTTAATAGAAATGAGTAACCTTTGAGCTTTAAACCTTCAATTCTCACAAACCAGGAGAAGTTTTGAAACAAGACCAGTGCCAACAAATTTCTAGAGGCAAGCATGTCATTTCTAGGTAGGTGGTGAAGATCACCGCCTCTCATGCATTGGCACGTGCACTCCACGCTCTGGTAACAGTAGCAATTTTTTGGTTAGCCTAGAAATGGTTGGAAATAATTTTAAAAATTTCCAAATATTATGTGGATCAATTTTCATAAAAGTAGTATATTAAAATTCTTCATAATTTGTGAGATAAAAATTTAGAAAGGGTTATGTTCTTATAGAAATACATGAAATTGATTAAATTGAGTTTTTGATGATTAGAATTGAGAATATCTTGATGTATTGAGTATAAATGAGGGTGTATGGGTTAGAAATTGGTGTACTTAAATTGTAAATTGGATTGTTATGAATTTTGCAGTGTAAATGTGGACTTAATTATGTGTAGCCATGTAGTTTGGAGGCCCAAATTGAGCTGTAGTTATTGATGGATATAGAAGTGTATTTTGATTGTAGGAATGACCCTTCTTTCAGAAAGGGGATGTTCGTTTTATAAGGAAAACTTTGTCAAATTTTCAATATGCTCCTTGTAAAACATGACATTGCTATTTTTAAATAGAAAATAGAGCTCTCTAGTGTTGAGTCATGGTCTTATTCATGAGGTGTCTAAAATTGGTTTAGGTTTTGAATCCTAATAGTTATTCCTACTTTTCTTTCTGTAGATCAATCAGGACCAGAACCTTCCACTTCAAGACAATAGACTCGGCGCGAAGGAGCGCATTCTACTTGTGAGTTAATATTC
This sequence comes from Erythroxylum macrophyllum, assembly GCA_027564415.1. Lineage (NCBI taxonomy): Eukaryota > Viridiplantae > Streptophyta > Magnoliopsida > Malpighiales > Erythroxylaceae > Erythroxylum > Erythroxylum macrophyllum. The sequence continues at coordinate 27,475,094 of JAOQMK010000008.1, forward strand.
ATGGTTATAAATATAGAATTCATTCTCATATTCATCATGAAAATAATCATCATTATCATATAGACACATGTATACATATTTTTGTTATGCAATATTATGCTTGCCTTGATATATGATGATGTGTAGGATTGTTGTGGTATGAGTTACCTAGTGGGCGTCACCAGGCTACACACATAGTGAGTCAATTGGTCGAGTGCAAATTTGGGTTTAGTATTGGATCCATTGATTGAGATATGACATGATTGGAGCGATTCGATGGAGTTTACTCTCAAATACCAATTGATATATGGTACATGATATGATAGCATGTTTGTGGGAGTTCAGTCGAGCTTACTCTCAGACGACAATCATGTCATAGTGAAATTGTGGCGGTTTAATTGAGTGTAGCTCTCGGACGATAGTCCACTACATTCAGATTAAGTGACCTGTGTGGAACAAGAGAGCCCCTATAGCTATAATCTATAGTTAAAGGGTATGTCATAGGGTCATTTGTCAGTCCTCCACTATTATTTGTGATTTGTGATTGTGATGATTATGTGACATGATATTGATATGGGAAATGCATGCATGTTTATAAACAAAATCATTATGTTATGAAATTTGCATTTATAGATGTAACAAATTATAAATATATAAATATTTATGTATCATTTGAAATCCTTAAGAGAGCATAACATAACCATAGTATTAATTCACTCAGCGAGATCTGACTCCCCTCAACCACTTTTCCGGATCTTCTTTTTAGATCTCTTGTAACAGGGTACTTCGCCGATCTTCTTCTTCTCCAGTGATTCGATGTATCTTTGTTGGTGAACTTTGACTCTAGAGCTGCAACATTCTTGTATATGTTGGATTTCACTTGTATTAACTATCTCAACATTGTAGCACATATAAGGTTGAATATTGTCAAAACTTTTTGATTGTTATAAGTGTGAGTTTGATCATTTTAAAATCTTATGTATATTATGGATATTGGGATTTGATGGCGTTTTCAGCTTGCTAAGGGTCCAGTAAACTTTAAGTTTACTACTTCTTTAGCTCCGGTCACAGCCCATGATTAAGGTCGTGACAGTTTTCTAATTCTTATTTATTTCATAAATAAGATTTTTTAATAGAAAAATTAAACTTGTAAAAAGAGAAAATGGGCTTTGAAAAGAACACTTGGGATTTTTAGAAGTCCATTATTAAGTCACATTGCTTTATTTAAGACATTTATTATGTTCTCTCTCTATTCGTATCCTTTTCGGGCCATGTATTCATATAAACCTATATATAGAAAAAAAAGATATATAATTTTCTCTATTTATTTTAGGGCTGAAGCCTAAGTATTAGGCATATCACAGTTCTAATTTATTTTAGAGGTCATTAGTACGTAGTTGACTACATTTAAAGGTAAACCTTGCTCCTGAATGCTTATGTAATGCCGTCAACAAGGATTGATCCTATAGAGAGTACCAAACTTAATTATATTTATACTTTATAAATAAAAAATGGGTTTTGATTGTCGTGAAAATAATACGAAAATTTAATTAAGAGCAATTCAATTTAAAATATAAGAGAGCAATCGAAGCAAATCATTGGTCTAAATCCACATCCTTATTGGAATTATATACCAATCATTTTTACAGTTATAATTAATTTCTACAATGAATATTCACCGTACGTTAAAATTAATTCTTATCTCTTCTTAATTGTAGTTATTAGAGAGTTTTACAATTTATTAACCGTAATTATTGAACAACCCTTAGACACGTACCTGAGATTTAATTAAGGAATGTCTTTAATAACTAAAAAGAACGATGAAATAATATAACACAAGTACATGTGATTATATTTAATACAGTTACGTATTCTTCCAAAGATTTAATAATTTTGACACATCAATCCATTACACTCTAGTCCCTTCATAGATTAGAGAATTAAACAATTACAGATTCAATAGCTTGTCTAAAACTAGATTGTAACATATAATAGACTAACATACATCATAGCAATTAAGTGATACATTCACGAAGGATAACATTTAAAACTGAAAATATAAATCAAACAATAAAAAAAATTAGATATCATGGTTTAGTTCATCCTTAAGTATTGGTTTTCTGCAACCAAGTGTAGAAGTTTAGCCATGGAGAGCAATGAACAATAAAAGAGATTAGAAAAGACTAGCTCCAAAATAAGGTTTTTGGACTTTTTAAGTAGAGGCATATTTCCTTTCTAAATTAAATAAGACCTAGAACACGATCATATCTTACATCGTGTTCCTTACCATTTCTATATATATAAACCTTTCCATATAGTAATCAAGCTCTAATATGCTCATGTATGTTTATTCAAGCATGGTTTTGACATTGATGTAGTCAATATCTTTCAAGACTCAAAATATGAAAATTTTAAATATCTTAATTAAATCTCGAATTAGAAAGTTACTCCCCCAATTATATTTTATTTTGTCTTAACACCTCCATTTGCATCCTAAATCAAAATATTAGCATATTGACTATGTTTAGGAATAAAATATGTTTAAAGGACTAAAGATTAATAAAGGAAAACATGTCATTTTGTATTCTTATCCTATTCTCCCACACCTAGTTTTGTCGTCCTTAGGCAAACACTCACTGGAGTATGCAACAATCAAAAGGCCTCCTCCTCCTTCAAGTCCAATTCATTCCTTACAACATCAAAAGCATACATTACAGACTACAAGATATAAATTCAATTAAAAAGTAAGTAAAAGCAATATCACATAGCTAAGGTTCACGAGAAAACCTGTACATGAATCAACGCCACAATTTCATTTAAAAGTGAGTGAAATTTTATGGTAAATGTTCTCACATATTTCACTCATCTAATGGACTTTTTAAGGATTTAGACAAGTCTTTCAATCTTTTATGCCTAATTAAGCATTGTATTCGGTAAATTTTAAGTATTTTCCATTTGACTTTTCTTGTATAGTCCATTCATTAACATAACGTGTACTACAACACTAACTGCATAGCTTATATTATCCATTAATTAACAAGGTAACAATGAAATAATTCTTCCTAAGAATCAAGTTCATACAATATTTTCAATGCATAAAGAACGAATTTTTTGACAAGTTTGAATCTTAGTGAAGAACAAGGGACATAAGTAGTCATAACTCTCAATAATAAAAATAACCAAATTTTCCTAATTAAACACTCTTTAAATAATGATAAAACAGGATTTTTAGTGGCAAATATATATGGTATGGGACGCAACTGTGTTATAGACTGTATTATCTACTAAAACTTTAATGTTTAATGATATGGCCTCTACCTCACTCCCTCTATGTTCATGTCTTCTAATATTGGTTTTTCAGAGCATTAATGTAGGCTACAGCATGAGTAAAAACTGGCAAATTGTCTAGTTCATTATTAAGTTATAGCCGTTATATAAAAAAAATTGATATAATAGATTTATTTGATACATGAATTGATGCAAAATCAAATAAATAGAATAAATAAAAATGATTTATGGCACTCACACTACATTCTTATCACAAAATATTAACTACTTTAATACAAAATAATAATAACCAATGTTCTGATACAAACCAGAAATCAAATTATAATAAAATGCAATAACTAAAAAGAGATAAATTTAAGTTCATAATATAATTGAACAAATGTTAACCCCATTTCCAATAATAACCAAGCATGCATACAATATCTTTATTTGATATATGAGCTAGTCTATTATTATATTCAAACATTTGGATGTAAATAATGAATTTCAAATACAGTATAACTGCAACCCCATTTTTCAATGTCCGAAAAGACTTCTTTGTTGTATTTCACTATAATAAAATGTATGTTTGGGAACTAGGGAATATAATATAACTAAAATTCAATTTCACTTTCTGCTTTCTTGTAAGAATTTGAAGTTGAAAGTATTTTGTGATATTTAAGGCTTTGGAAGCAGTAATCATAACCAATGACTTTAAAATTAGACTAAACCGGTCGGTTCAATCAGGATGAGTAAAAAAACTGATCAATTTTTGGTTCGGTATTAATTTGTACCTGTTATAAATAAAAACTAGGTAGTTAAGTAGTAGACTGACGGGTTTTTGCTAAACTGTAAGAACCTAAGAATCGTAAGTCATCGTCTTCTTTAATTTGTTATCTCCTTCGATTTTTAAGTTCATGTCTCCTACTAAACATTGACGCTTTCAATGACTGCTCAATTTCAGAAAATATCTCAGCCTCCATCTCTAGTTAAACTTCTACTTCTTTAATAACTTTTGAGTTTTGTTTAATTTTTCTACTAGCCTGCTATTTGAATTGGTTTTCTTTAAGACTTTCAAGTCTATTTAAACCTTTTTTCCTTTATTTTTTTATATTATTTTGATTTTGTGTGCCCAACCCTCCTTGTTTATTATTGTTTATTTTGCTAGTTATGGTGATTGAAGTCAAATTCCAAACTAATAAATAGAGAAGATGTAAGGGTTAGGGGTATTTTGTTTTCAGACTTTCACTTTCATTCTTTTTTTTTTTCCTTTTATCATCTTTGGTTCATTATATTATGACTTTTTTTTGCTTAATTATTGATCTAATTCAAAAAAATTTGAGTCTAATGGGTTTTGACCGAAGTTTTTTGGGTTAAGAAGTAGTGGGTTTGTTGGAGAATAATTTGTTCTTTTTGGATCCTCCATTGCTCTGTTCAGTTATAGTTATAACGGTTTGGGGGCTATACTTGTTGAAATTTTCTCTCAAAAAACTTCATCTTTTTTTGTTTTAGTTCTATAAACTTTACTTTTTAGGGCTCTTGATCAATGTAATATCAAGATATGAGTGAAGTTGTGAGATAAAGGAATTTGATTCTAGGTTTGCTTGTTCTTGGCATTACAAAGTTTGGACAGTAACGATGCTGACCACTTTGTTGCTAACAAATCGTGTGAAAGAGTATGAACAAGTTTCACAAAACTGTCCAGTTCTGTATATTGCTCTAAATGATCAATGAAACAATTTCAATAAATTCTGAGAAAATTACATAGGTGACTACATGTTCAGAACATGCTTCATGAATGTTTTTAGGATTTTTAGCCATCAAAAACTCAGTCAACCTAAATAACAAAACCGGTTCAGAATCTGTGTTCATCAGCACAGCATTTCCCAACAGCATAGAATAAATTCGTGAATAAATATCCAATCACCTTGAAATC
>JAOQMK010000008.1:27692517-27704549 GCA_027564415.1 Erythroxylum macrophyllum
TATTTACATAACTCCAACAATCTCCCACTTGCCCTAAAGCAAGTTTGACATATCCCTCATTCCCATCCCTTCTAGGTAACCCTCAAAGCTCTTTTGAGTCAATGTCTTTGTGAATGGATCAGAAAGGTTTTGCTATGTGGGAATCTTTACCACATCCACCTCTCCACATTACATTATCTCCCTTATGAGATGATACTTTCGCTCAATATGTTTGGTAGCTTTGTGGTTCCGAGGTTTTTTAGAATTAGCTACTGCCCCACTATTATCACAATAAAGTGTAATAGCTTTTTCTGCCTTTGAAACTACCTCTAAATCATTTAGGAACTTTCAAAGCCAGACTGCTTCCTTTGCTGCTTTATAAGTAGCAACATACTCAGCCTCCATAGTCAAATCGGCAATACAAGATTGCTTATCACTCCTCCAAACTATGGCTCCACCTCCTAAAGTAAATATAGAATCAGAAGTTGATTTCCTTGAATCAACATCTGATTGGAAATCATAATCTGTATATCCTATCGGAATAAGATTACTTCTAGAGTAAACAAGCATTAAAATTTTCGTCCCACGAACATACTTAAGTATACACTTAATCGCAGTCTAATGTTCCATTCCTAGATTGGACTAAAATCTGCTTACCAATCCCACTGCGTAACAGATATCCGGTCTAGTGCAAAGCATTGGATACATCAAACTTTCAACTGCCGAAGCATATGGAATGTTACACATGCGTTCAACCTCCTCTTGTGTTTTAGGTGCTTGTTCCTTTGAAAGTTTGATTCCATGTCTAGCAGGAGTGAAACCCCTCTTAGAATCTTACATAGCGAACTTATTAAGCATGTTCTCAATGTAGGTTAATTGAGACAAGGCTATCTGTTTGTTCTTACGATCCCTTATAAGTTTGATCCCTAGAACATAGTTAGCCCTCCCAAATCCTTCATTGAAAACTGTTCATTCAACTATCCCTTAACCGCAGATAACATTCCCACATCATTCCCAATGAGCAGAATGTCATCAACATATAGGATTAGGAAAGTTACCTTACCTTCTTGTATTCTTTTATAAACACAAGGCTCATCTAGGTTTTGTTGAACCCGTAGGGTTTGATAGACTTATCAAACCTAATGTTCCAAGACCTAGATGCTTGCTTCAATCCATAAATAGACCTTTGCAACTTGCAAACCTTATGCTCTTTTCTTGGCTCAACGAAACCTTCTGGTTAGGCCATATAAATGGTCTCCTCAAGATCCCCATTAAGAAATGCGGTCTTGACATCTATTTGCTATATTTCATAATCGAAATAGGCTGCTATGGCCAAAAGAATCTTGATGGACTTAAGCATGGCGACCGAAGAAAAAGCATGACCTCAGTTGCACACGCCCCTACAACACGCGCAAGTGAGGTCAGCGCTGACACATCAATTGACGTCATGCTAATGTCAGCCATATGAATTCTGCTATAATATTTTTAAAAAAAAATACAAAAAAATTCAGATTTCCCATAAGGGTGTCCCGTGGTGTTTTTAAGTCAGTTTTCAGGTCTGGGAAATTCATAAAGTAAGTTTTTTCAAATTTCTGGATTTATTACATTAGTAGTAAATTAAATTTTCACTCCAGAAAAAGGAATTAAGGTATTCTTAATCAGATTTTGAGTGAATTTTCATGCTTCGGATATCACAAGAGGGAGATACTTCAAGTTTTTATGTCTCGGGTCTCATGTTTAATGTTTAGGATTGCATGATAGTCAATTGAGAAAGGAATTAAGACATTTTGAAGCCATTTTTGAGTGATTTTTCATGCAACGAATTTTCCATAAGGGAGATACATGAGGTTCTTGTGGCTCGGAAGGTCAGTTCAGTATCCAGTGATGCACGATAGTCACTTTATTGAGATTTTTCTTTTACGAAAGTCTCAAATGAAGTTTTATGAGAATGTCTTCAGCACGAGTATGTGACAATGGGACTATGCATTCGAATTTTTACATTTATTAATGTTACATTGTCACATACTATATGCCCATAAAGAATGTGAGGATAATATAAAAATATATCCCTTGTGTTTGTGGACTTTTTGAGTGTTGATGAGAATGTAATCACCACAGTGGCCTTTCGACTCAATATTTAGAATTTTTCTGTTTACACGTTAAGGAATGTCTTTGGTCTCATATTTGGTTATTCTGCCCATAGTTGTTGGCTTTACATGAGATTTTGAGATGTTCATAAAGGCATTGGATAGAGGAAATTAGTTGCTTGAATGATCCATTCGCCCATAAGTGGTAGTGTCATTAGAGTTGATGATTTTGATCGCTTTTATATGGAGGTCTAGTTGCTTATATTATGTATTTAGCCCACAGGTGTTTCATAATATATGTGACCAGATTTTTAGTAAAGATACTATTCAATGGCTTTGAGTATCGCTGTTATCCTACATTTGTGTTGATTTAAAAGATTATCATCTTGAAGTCACCTTTTCCATCAACAAAATTAGTGTCACCATTGAAACCTTGACCGATTTCAATACAAAGAAGTAGACAGAGGATGTATTGAATGCTATAGAGATAGTTGTGGTTGATATGACCATACGGACAGATAGGCCATCTCTACCTACATCCATGAGCTTGAGAGTTGAAAAAGTAGTCTATAAAGCCTGGGATCGATCTAACAAATTATATCTGATGACCATTAAAAGATCCATTCCTAACCATCTACTAAGTGGATTTCTAGACACAAACATAGCAAAGAAGTTTCTTGATAATTTCTCTCAAAGGTACATAATCTCACCTAATGTTGAGACAAGTGCCTTGATGAAAGAATTATTCTCCATGAGTATATATGAGAGAAAGGGGAATAACAGAGAACGTATCAAGAATAATTCATCTTCACAGTAGATTGAAGATGTTGTGACTTCAATGCTTTGTAGCCTATTGCATTGCTGAGGAGGAGAAACTCAAGTTTGCTACTCTTACAGCCCTTGAAGCAACCTAAGGGAAGATAAAGATGAAGCCCGCTAAGTTTAAAGGTAGAAAGCTCAAATCTTCTCCACAGGTTGATGTTGGTTAAACCAGTGCTGGTAAAGGTCCTAGGGACATAAAGAAACCAATAGTATGGGGTTTAAAAGGAAAGAATGAGACCATCAGATTACTCTTTAGCTTGTCAATTATGAATCTAATTTGCGATAGTCACATTAAGTACATGGTGGCTATTTAATGGAGAATCTAATCAAGGTACTTCCACAATGCAAAGATTCATATCCAGGATAAAACAAAATAAAGGGAAGGAGAAACTGATGGTTTACAGCAAGAAAGAAGTGGAAGTAATATCTACAGGGGATGTATGTACTGAACTTTGTTGTAAGGCTCATTTTGGTTTTTTACACAACACATTTTATATGTGATCTTTTGATCAATTTTGGACAAAGAGGGTTAATGTTTTGTATTTAATGCTTCTATTGTACAGTTGTTGTTTAATGCAAAACATAATGGTACAACTTTCTTGTCGCATGGTTTATATAGAATGTGTCTTACCCCGAATTAGATAAATGCTTCTTCGTATCTTACTAAACAAGTTATGAAATGAAGGACCCTGATGAATGGGAAGTCATACATGTCGTGGCATAAAAGTTTAAGCCACATTTCTAGAGCTAAGTTAGAGAGATTGATCAAGGAAAGCATTTTTCAATTCTAGATTATGATGATTTGGGAACATGTACTGACTGTTGCAAGGGTAAGTTGAGTAATAAGGACATTGACGTCAACTCATGCTTTTGACTTGTGAGTCTAATAATAAAGATATCAATAGACCTTATACAGTTGCATTGTGCAATTCTAAATGTATTATGATATTTGTTAATGATTATTCCCATTACAGTTATGAGTTCTGGGTTAAAGACTGAAGGTTGAGAACTAATTGGAAAAATTCATCAAGATAGTCAGATTTAACGTGGAGGAGAATATCATAACAAACATGGTGTTTCAGGACGTTAAAATGTCCGTTTGCCAAATATATGGAATTAATTGGAATAGTGACTTAATTCACTATACCGAATGGTTCTAAGCATAATGGTGTGTTGCTGAAAAGCATAACTGCACCCTAAAGGACTTAAAGAAGTCAATGCAGAACAAGACTAATCTACCTAATTATCTAAAAATTTAAAAACCCAGCCTTGCACACATTCGTGTATGGGACTACCTTACTGAGGTAGTATAATCCTTATAAAAAAAGATTGCATGCTCGTTCCGCTCATTACTATTTAGTACGATATCTTGACCACTTTAAGGCTACGGTTTTTACACTAAAATAGTGGAATTACAAACAGCTAAGTTTTTAAAACATAATGTCTATGATGATGGTAGGCCCATGGACCCTTCAGATGATAACATGGTGGATATTATAATTATTATGTACCCGTCACTCATACAATTAGATTCGTGGATCTAGGTCTCTATAATGTGCCTGTACAGGAACAAGAACCTATACCTGCAGACACAAATACATATAATTCGCGATGTTTTTTGATAAAACATTGCGAATTGTTTAGATTTTTCACGAAACGTTGTGGATTTGTCAAACTTTTTGTGAAGTTTTATCAATAAAACTTCGTAAAATAGAAATCATGACATTTTGTTGAAGAAAACATCGCGGAAGGTTCAATTAATATTTAAAAGTATTCATTTCCCACCATTTTGCCAGTTTGTTCTATGATGTTTCTTCTTCTGGCTTCTTCTTCTTCTCCGCCTTTCGGTCCCTAACAAATAACCCCCTTCACTCTTTTCCATTCCTCTCATCTCTCTTTAAAACCCAAAGCACAGCTCTGCCTGATCGCACCGGTAAGTTCCTTTTCAATTTTGTATAGGTTTTCATCAATTTCCGCTTTGTTTGATTTGTTTATGGAGTTTTTGTAGTTGATTTGCAGTTTGACGTACATAATTCGCGATGAAAGAAGGTAAATCGAAGTCCGATACTAAGAAAGCTAAGTGAGTTTCGTTTTTTCTTTTTTGGTGCTTTTTTTATTTTTGTTCTGGAATTAGGTTTCACTGAGGTCCTTGCAGATCTTAGATCTAGACATTTTTGGACTCGGAGTGAGTATTTTGAGGACTATGTTGGCCAATTTGCCCTGGCTTCCTCATCATCTATTGAAATTGAGGATGATTAACCAAACACTGAGACCCACATGGAGAACGTTAAAGAAAAGATTTAAAAATCCCTTTGTTGCTTTTATCTTTCACTTAAAGGATCAACAGCATTCCCAAGTTTTGGCGTTAGAGTGATCTCTAGCATATTAGAAGTCGATGAAATGATAGTCCTAGTCCGTCGATTTGGATCCAACTATGGCAAGAAACGACACCCCCGTTTAAACTTATACACTTTCTTTTATTAGGGTTTTATTCACTCAACAGGAAAAGGATAAATCGAATTGCAATGGGTATAGAGAATCAGTTGCTGGTAGATTTAGGGCATCTCTTGGCGTTTGACCCTTATGATTCATTCTCCCCTTTACCATCTTCAAGGTTTCTTTTACATAAGCTCTTTATCTTGTGCATATCCAAATTTGAGGTTCTAAGTTTTAAGTTTTATTTAAATGGTTCATGTTACTGGTATTTGATCAGTAATTGGTTGAATGCATTTTATCTTAAAATAACTGGTTTTGCTGAGCATACCACTCTTTTGGTTTGATGCCGAAGAAATTGTTTCCGTTTTTGGTGATAGAGTCTTTGTTCCTTTTGAAAGATATTTTGTTTGTTTTAGGTGTATTCTAATTACTGCTATTTGGGTAATCAATTTTGGTTATCTTTTGTTTAACTCTCGGTCTTAATCAAAATGATATTGTAGTTGACTAAAGGTGCTTTCTTGGAGAGTTGTGTAATAATGCTAATAGCTAAATGACTCAAGACTTCTAAATTTCGTTCAACTAGAAGCAATGCTTCAATGAAATAATGACGAGTGGTTACTGGCATTGAATATTTTTTTAATTTCCATGTATTGGGATATGCCAATAGATTAAGATTTGTACTGAAATTCTTACTTTTGATGCGTAACACAATCTGAAATCTAGTTTGTTCTAAGCAATTTGCTATTCGCAAGGCAAGAGACTTCAAACGTATGACTAAAGGTCTTGGTTAGATATCTGGAAAGTTTCTATCAGGATGCAAGACCAGATCCATATGCTTATATTTTAACTTCTTATTCTTGTTCCTTTTGCAATTTGTTAGGGATGAGTTGGTGAATGAATGCCTAAGAAAAGGTACTGAGCTAGTTCAAGCCATTGCGGATCATCTATTTCACTTACCATCAACTGAAGATATAGATGGTCCAATTGTGAAGCTCCCTCCTCCGACAACGAAATTGCCAAGGGAGAAACATGTACGATGTTCCTTCCACTTTATATAACCATTCTTTGGCTGCATTGTCAAATTTCCCTTAAATATGGAGAGTGCAATGTTTTCACTTTTCCCTGAGATCCATGGTCTTCTTTTGCTAATTTTTGAGCTTTCTCTACGGAGTGAGGGGAGGAGTGGATGGTGTTAATTGCATGCCTCTTCTAGGAAGGATAATTTGTGCATCACATCTATTTTATTTCTCTCTACCATTTATCTGAATTAGGCATATATGATGCTAGAAGAAAAAGTGTTTTTATGAATATTTTAGCTTGAAAATCCATTTAACTTCTTATCTTTTGGTTTTAACTTCCAAAGCCTAAACCTCTTACGCAATGGGAACAGTTTGCCAAAGCCAAAGGTATTTGATTTAACTATCATGTGCAATGTAGCTGGGTAATAATGAGTATATTGTAGGACATGTCTCATGTTCATTAAGTGTTTGTACTTGTTGAGCAATGGACTTTATGTGTACCATTTGTCTAATTTTTGTCTAGAACAACTATGTTTTTAGTCCTTTGACTTGATGCTTTTTCCTTATTGAAGCCTCTAATCATTAATTTAGTTGCTCCACATTAAGTCTTTTGTTAACGTTCTTAACAAAATCATATGTAACATCCAAGCTAGAAGAACATGTCACTCACAATTGTGTGTCCAGCTCAGGTTATGTTGATGTCACATAATACTTCTGTAAGGACATTAACCAAAGTCCTAATATAGAGTGATTAGTAAAGTTAGAGGACTGAATTAGAAAGTTTAGTGGTTACTGCAATAACTAGCACATTTGAGCTTGACAGCGGCTTCAGCAATCAAGGAATTAACTATTTAATCAATTTATGAGTTCCTTAGATTTTTATTGATTTAAAACATTCTCATCGAGCATTCTTAAAATTATATACAATCCTTTACCCTATGCATCTGTGAAGATTATTACCTTGAAAAGTGGCCAAACTCTGATGACTGAAGCCTTCATATTCTCTGGATGTATCCAAGTGGTTTCCAACATTGAAGTTGCTTTCCTTTCAGGTTCACCACGATATGACAAAGCCATTGTGCCATTATTTCATATAACAGGTCACAATTCATTTGCATCTGGGCTCTTCTGGTTTTAACTTGCAAAGTTTTGCTCTTTCTTAGAGAAAAACTTCTGACAAGTAGACTAAATCACACTCAAGGAATTCGCAGAGGATGAATGAATCAACTTCAATTGACAATGAATTGAATCATCCTTTTCCAAGTCCAGATCAACCATTGCAGAGATCCAAGAGGCCAAAGAGACCAACAAAGAGTGTAAATGAAAATCTTGAACCAGCATATACTGCAGCACCCTTCGTAGATTCGTCACAGAGCCAATACCCTTCCTATGAATGAGTTTGCCTTAAACAAGCTAACTTGATCATGAAAACATGAAGTGAATATATTGAAGGTATCATATGGTGGATTACATGGACATCTCAACCGGAGAATAAGAACCTAGTTTCCATTTTATCGAGGTAAGTTACTTGAGGATGATGCACAAGTTATTATGAAGAGGCAAACATACATGGCCATGTTTGGACTATGTACATAACAACACAATACATTAGATGACTTGGAAACTTTAGCTGCGTACAGATGTGGAGTTGCATCTGTTTCCCAGTGTTAGTACATATTTGAGGCCTTGTACAACCTCTGCCCCAACTTCAGAAATATTTGTGGAGTTGCAGGAAAATTAGTTATGAAATGATATGATTAGGAGCATCTACCCCTCATGGTAGATCAGTATGTATTGTTTTGATAGGTTTTGGTCAGGAAACCTCGCTTGTACGTTCTTTGTCCAGTTTACGTCTCAAAGAAGTTGTAAGCTGCTCCAAATTCGGGACTTCTCGTCAAAAAAAGATCACTTGAATATAAGTTATGCTTAAGTTATACATTGTCAATACTGTTTGTACTTAATGTACATGTAATTTCTTCAGCTTTTCTATTCGATGTTTTAATATAATGCAGTTTGAAAAATATCTTAGTTCAGTAAAGTTGTCAAAATAAGCAATCATCAATTGCCATGTCCTTTAATATAATCTTTTGTTAGAGAATCTCTATTTTACCAATGGAAAACGCTTTTATACAAAGATTTTCCTGTTAAAATCAAATACTGCCACATTAATATGTAAAGTATCATCCAACTAGTAAAAGTATCTCCAAGGTTCAAACTGCCAAGACACGTGAGAAACGGAACTTTGCTTTTGTAGTTCATCCCATCCCAGTAAACCATTTAAAAAGCCTTACAGGGCAAGCGCTTGAGCATGGTGGCTGATATGATCATCAATGAAAGAGGCAATGAAAAAGTACGAGTGATCATAACCAGGTTGCAATCGCAGCAGAAGTGGAACATTGGCACTCCGGCATGCCTCCTCAAACTTGTTTGGCAGCAGCTGATCATGTAAAAATTTGTCATCGTTCCCCTGGCCAAACACGACAGCAGATGAAAGATTATATTAAAACAAACGTAGTAGAAGTGCGAATCTATTGTTTATAACAGACATAATAATCATCAGTGCCCAGTTTCATCATACTGCTTGGGATAGATACAATACATGGTGCTGAAAACCATCGATCAAATAATAACTACCTTAGAGTTCCATGTCATTCAACACCAAATTCTGATTCAAGAGTTGTGGGAACTGATTAGAATACCATCCAAAGTTTATTTAAGCATTTAATACATCTCACAAAATGCGTCAGTCTATCATCTTCGCATGAAAGGCAAATTACTCAGGGATAGATACTGATAATCCTAAAAGTAGCATAAACACAGTGCCACTGAAAAATGTAAAACCTTAAACTGCAGGTATAAATGCCATGAGATGAGATAAAAACTGTGCCAAGCAGCATCTTTAGGGCTTCTCAGCTATACCAATTTGAGTTACTAATGATATGTACGCTGTAATTTTGAGAGAAAGTGCCCATATGCAAATATTCCATTGTAGTGTTTTTGCTTTTGTATTTGGTGATCTTCATTCTTGAATTTAAGAAGAGATATCACACAGCATACTCTTAAGTCTTCTCAAAGGAATACAAGCAAAAAAACAAACTTTAAACGACAACAAGTTCCTAGAAATATCGGTGGCAATGCATCATGAAACTACATTAAATCAATGTAAGCTTTACCTGATCAATCAAAATTGTGGCAGAAACATCATGGAACTTTGAAACTAGGCAAGTTGCATCATATTCCTGCAAATTTGAAATTAACCAAGTGTATCAGGAAATCTTGAAGAGCTTGGGTACAAATTATACATTCTTCACAGCATATTACCTCCCAGTCAACTTTGTTGCTACCCAGATAATTTGTGAAAGCCTTCTGCCCCCATGGACAGTTTATAGGATTGGCAATTGGTGCAAAGGCAGATACTGACTGAGATAAAACAATCCAAATAAACAGAAGTTCAGTGCCTTACGTAATGAAGATTGCTTCAGCCCCATCATCTAAGTAAAAAGGAAAATGAAATCCCTCCAATGTAGGTTATCTTTTCACAAAGGTCAAAAACATCTTAACTTGTGTCCAGATAAGTACTTGGGCGGTATACGTTGAATTCTATAGGAAGTTGTCAAAGACATGAAGAGACAATAACTCCAAAGTGGTTTATTCATATACACAACCTCGTAAATCTAGGTCTTCAAAACCTTAAGCCAAGTGAAATTAACTGGCACGTTTTTGAGGTTCTTGAGATCAGTAAATGGCCTCTAATTAACCAAGAAAGAAGGAAATTAATTGCATTCAGCAAAAAAATTATTCCCATGGAGAATCACATTTTATTTTTATCCGCGGGTTAAGAATCATGAATTTTCCATTAGATCTAAAATTGAGTATAAGAAAACTCAAAGCATTTGAGTACATTACTCACAAACATAGATGTTATACAACTAAAAAGAGTTTTGATTAGTTAAGTCATGATCCTTTACCTTGTATTTATCAAGATTCTTCAGGTAAATCGTTAAAGCACCGTGACCACCCATTGAATGGCCGGATATAGATGCCCTAGATGCATCAAGCTCAGGAAAATTTTTAGTTATTAGTTCTGGAAGTTCCTTCACCACATAGTCATACATGCGCCAGTTCTTCCACTTCTCTTCTTTAGCATTAAGATAAAATCCAGCACCTTATATTATAAAATAAAAGACAAACTATGAATTACAATAGCAATGTGATAGAGAAAAAGAACGTTGATACAAGACAATAATCGTAAACCCCAAGAAAAGAAAGCTCGAGATAATCTTCAAAGGCCCAACAAGCATACCTATACCGAAGTCCCAGTCGTCTGCTTCTCCTTCCACATTTAGACCTCCTTCAACAGAAGAATCACAGAAAGTTCAGCTGAGAAAAGATTTAAAATGCAATATCAAAAGCATAGAAGGGGAAATTACTTGGAGAAGTATCAGGAGCAATAAGAGCGATGCCTTGGGTCGAGGCAGCACGTTGAGCTCCTGACTTGCCAATGAAGTTCTCATCAGTGCAGGTCAATCCAGAGAGCCAGTAGAGTACCTATTAATAGTTAACCCGTCAATCTAAATCCGTACAGATTGTTGATATATGTGTAAATCCCATGAATAACAACCTCAAAAAATACTATGCAAGACAAGACCGGGTTTGGTTTATAGTAGGATAAAGTAAAGAAATAAAGGGTTTATACACATACAGGGAATTTATGGGAAGGGGAAGGAGAAGGAGGAAAATAGATGTAGAAAGTCATGCAGCAGCCCAGAGTGGGACTGAAGTGCTTGTAACGCTTGTTGTAACCTCCATACATCTTTGAACTTCCGATCTCGCTCGGGCTTGTTTCCATTTTCTTGCTTCTACCCGAAAACTTGCCCTCTCTGCCTCTGATCTATAACCAGCTATGTTAACGTGTCCCAACTCTTCTCTCTCTTTTATCATTTTCTTTTCTCTTTTTTTTACTCTCGTTAGAAAATTGCCACTTTTTTTTTTTTTAATCCGTAAAACTTTTATAAAAAAATCTAAATCCACCTCATTAACCTGAAATGTCTCTAAACTTGCATTTTTAGCAATAAGAATAACAAGAAACTGAATACACGCATAATTACCTTCTCTCAGTATTTAAATAGAGATGTTTCATAACTTGTAAGATCACTCGCGAGATTGCCACTTTTTGTGTCCTTTTATTTTTCAAATTCTTCAAAAAAAAATCCATGTTTTTTAAATATTTCAATGACACAAAGTAAATCTGTAAAGTATGTGATTTATGGATTATTATCTTCATCTAACTTGAGACAACTCAAAGAACGACGCCGTTTTAGTATAAATTAATCAAAATGTACATTTTAGACTACAAGTTGAAGATTCTATAAACCAAAAACTACATCATTTTAGTTAGCTATACTAAAGTGATTTTGTTTTAATGTCAACCCAAGTCTATTCGTGTTAGGCTTAAGCCTCGTATTTAATGGGCCGGGTGATTCATTTTCATTTTCATCCTTATTTTTAAAGGTAGTTTGACGGGTGGTCAGATAGGATAGGATCGAAGCTTGAATTTCCACTAAAGAGAATGTTTTAAAAATCGGACCGGACATCGAACCGGTCGAAGAAAAGGTTTAAGGTTTAGAGGTTCAACCGATAGTGAACCGCTATAAAACCGGTATATAATAAATAAGAAGTAAAACTTATA
>JAOQMK010000008.1:27903328-27917344 GCA_027564415.1 Erythroxylum macrophyllum
ACAAACATTGACTTCTATCTCACTCACACTTTGTCTATTAGGAGTGTTAAAATTCATATTCCTTCGTATTATTTGATTGTTTTCTAAAGTTTCATCTATTATTTGTTCTTATTACTTTTTCTTCTCCATGTTATAGGACCTTTATTTTTAGTTGAGGGAATTGATCCCAAAGTAATAGATACGAATTACTTGCAGTCTAGTATTACTTGAATCATGCATGAAAATTAGGCCCTTCAACAAACAACGTTTGGATTTTAGTTAGAACCATAATCTATCTCAACAAAGCTTTATCCTATAACTTTAACTTAATTTCAATGTTAGCGAAGTACTTAAGTTGTCTTTTTAATTGCTAGAAAAGTAACTGATTTCTTGCCTTTTTACCTTGTTACAGGAGCTCCTGAAAAAAACTAAAGACAAATTATGGAAAATTTTAATTGTAAGGTACTAGGTGGGATGAGGGGAATAACATGATAAAATTAGACATTGGCTTATTGGGCTGCATAAGTTGACCATATTATTCTTGTTTATATTTTCATCTCTTCACTGTGTAAATGTGTTGTTGTTACCTACAGCACTTTGTGAGTAAATATTGAAACTTCGTTAAGGTGGCAGGAGGAACTTTTATTAGGACTCTTTTATGAATTATATTCAATGTTGAGCATAATTATACATGTGTCATAACGAAGCCATCTTGATTATTTGATGTCTTACATCTTCCAAGTTAAGCAATATATCACATGCATGAATTGACTTTTTTGAACCAAAGCTATTGATACACTGAACTTCTGCCATCTGTTTAACATTTAACTGTCGTCTAATGAGATCTTAAAGTGTTGTGTAGTTGACCAAGCTTTATTTGTGTTAAATGGAATCCCCCTCTTTAATAATGTGATCGAGGCCTGTACATATGATTGTAACTGCATTCATTCATTATGTGCAGGTTTTTGACTAATGCATATCTTCAAGAGGAAGCAAATCATAGTCATGTCATTGAGCAACGAGTTGAATGGCAAGTCTAGAACATTTTGACACCCGCATATCTTTAGGAGGAAGCAACTACTACTTGGTACGAAGGATTTTGGAGTTTTTTTTTTTGTCAAAAATTTTGGAGTTGAATGGCAAGACTAATGCATATCTTCGGGAGGAGCAACTAATACTTGGTAAAGGATTTTGGAGTACCCATACATATTGGTTTTTTTAGTATTTAGATTAATTTACTTATATTCCATATGGAATGAAGGAAAATATTGTAGATGAATATTTTAGTTACTTAGTTTTTGATTTTGAATTTTGAATATACTAAAAGATTGAATTTTACAAGTCTTTATGGACTATATATTATATATAAATGCAATTTTTTTTGTCATTTACAATTAATAGTAGTACTCAATTAAGACGTACATTAATATCTATATATGTATATATAGATATTGCCTATATATTGACAGGAGTTTGATTTTATGTTAAATAATATTGATAATGAAATAATAAATTATTGCCTACAAAAATTCACTTTTTTGTCTTATAAAGACTTAAAAATGTTTCAATATCTATTTAATATTGTTACTATATTTTGAAACTAATGTGTTGCCTTAGTCAAATTTAAAGCAACATTTTTTATGTTGTTGCCTAATCAAAAAGTTTTGTTATCTTATACTTATTATACCGCCACTTCTCGTAACAATATGAATTATGTTATCTTAATAAAAAGACAACGATAATTATATTTATAACTACGCTTTTGTCTATTACCTAAAGCATTTTAGGTCGTAGAGCAACAAATTTTTTTCAGTTTTAAGTAGGTTACACATTTATTGGAGCTTATATTTGTCCCTTCTTATAAATTTGATCAAATCAAATGGAGCGAGATTTGTTTGTCGAAAGCTAATAGTGGTTAGCAGTGACGGAGCCAGAAATTTATAATAGGAGGGTCCAAATATTTAATTTTTTAAATTTTGGGGGGCTCAATATACTACTACCCTCAAATAACTTCATCCTCATATATGTATATATATATAATATTTAATTTTTTAAAATTTGGGGGGCTCAGTGCACCACTGGGCCTTACGTTCCTGGTGGTTAGGTTTTCATTTTATAATGAGGTACAAAGTTATCCTTGCCAAGAGGATCAGAAACTCTTCTGGAATCGTAAGTTTTTATAGGTTCAATGGATACACATACACTTTCTTAAGAGGGAAAAGATTTTGGATGATTAAACAAAAACTCAAATATCTTGGACTCTTCAAGAGATACTTAAGCTAAGAGAAAGGATTAAGGTAGATTTGAAGATAATAATAAGAAATGAAAGAAGAAATTGGTTGTGGGTTGACAATTTCAACCCACTTGGACTCTTCATTCCACCTAAACATCAAGTCCACTACAACTAGTTGACTAGCTCACCTAAGAGAGTCAATTATAATGAAAAAGAACATCTAGAATTGGCCTCCTACTCATCCTAGGGTATTGTCCTCTATTATAGATAACTTGCCTATCAACTCTCCCGATTTATCTAAAGAAGATATTGTCATTTAAATGTGACAATATCTTTAGATCTGATCTTTAGATCTTCATAAAAAGCCAACAAATATTCATATAAAGAAATTTTGTTTGGTTTTCCAAGTGCCTTCTGAAAGCTTCTTTCATGTTACGGACAAGGGACAAAATTTATTTTATTATTTTAAACGATGTGGCTTGTATTCTATGTAATCAAGATAATGAATCTCACAATCATCTCTTCTTTAATTGTTAATACTCTTTTTTTTTTAGTCTGGAATGACTCCCTTACTCTTTGCAATTTATTTTGTATCATGAACCAATGGCTAAGTATTATAGTGTGGGCGACTAAAATAAAGTTTTTACTAGCAAAGGTGACTATCTTTTTCAGAATTGTATTAAGCTCCACCATCTATACTATTTGGAGATAGAGAAATTAAAAAAACTTTGTATTTTACTTAATTTAAAAAAATGTTTTTGGTTTTATCTTGATTAATTAATTATTGAATATAAAATTTATATCTATACCATAACATAATCAATTTAGTTTCATATTAGAATAGAAATTAATTAGGAGTCAAATAACATGTGGCCATGTTACAAAAGATGTTCCATAACTCAAACTAATGTGCTTCCATGCTCATAATTTCTACAAGAAATAGATTAATTGGTACGAATAGCTTCTGAACAATTTGAAGTTAGATAAAGTTGAAAAACCCTAATTCATATTTAACCTAATTTGCTATCCAATTGGGTATTTCGTTCTAAAGATTGTTGGTACTGTCATTATTCAAGCTGGAAAAGAAATGATGATTTATCGAACCGTACGTAAAGAAGAAAGAATAAATTAATTAGTTGTTCGTACATCTTTCAAGATCCTCTGTCCAGTTTTATTCTATTTTATTCTGTCTCATGAAATCTCAGTCATTTATTTTGCGGGACCCATGCAGATTTTATGCGGGACCTACATAAATAAATGGCTAAAATTTATTGGACACAATAAGACACCATAATATTGAACAGAAGATCTGTAGACCTTATATTCATCCAAACCAATTGATTAATAGAGAAATTGTGTTCCCGTTACAAAGTACGGACAAGCTCCAAAATGCACGGTTACGGACAAGCTCCAAAATGCACGGTGAACTCTTGCGTCACCCACTAACTCGCACATCGGCCCTACTATTGCCTCGTACAAGATGTCATCCCCATTACAAATACCCCCACCTCTCCTTCCTAAGACACTCCACAATCTCAGCCTTGCTTAAACATAAGATATACGTACGGATCAGATAGTGCAGAATGCCATTATCCACGACCGACCATCCAAGGGCACTGTGGCGCTGTTGCCTGGCCTCCGCCTTCCGGACCGCCCTCGCATGCACCATAGTAGGCTGCATCACCTTCTTCGGTCCATCATCTCTCCGACGACAAATAGCCTTTCCCGCGTTCTCTTATGTTACCGTAATCCTCATAGTCACTGACGCCACCTTGGGGGATACCTTATATGGATGCTGGCTAGCACTCTACGCTACTGTCCAGAGCATCGCCCCAGCTATGCTCAGCCTGTGGCTGATCGGTCCAACCCGATTCACCGCCGCAACCATATCCTTGGCGGTGGCTGTGGCTGCGTTCACGGTGACACTGCCAGAGGGGACTCATTTGGTGGCGAAGCGTATTGCACTAGGGCAGATTGTTATCGTTTATGTTATAGGTTATATCCAAGGGGAACAAACTGAGGCCGTCATGCACTCTTTGCATGTAGCTGCGAGTACTGCTATAGGAGTCTTTGCTTGTGTTGTCGCCTTGTTATTACCCTGTCCTGGACTGGCTTGTCGCGAGGTAATTAAACTTCTAACATGCATCATAGTTATCAATGGAGGTACTAATAATAATCATCTGGAATATATCTTAGAAATGCTTCACCCCATGCAGGGGTTTAAACTTCTAACATGCATGTCCCTTGTACAACTCCCTGCTCCTTCTTAATGCGGTTCATCTTTTTAATTTGTTCTTCCAGGTGAAACATAGCTGCAAGTTGTTCGCTGAAACCTCTTCAGAGAGGCTGAAGCTCTATACTAATGCAGTTTTTTCTCAAGACAAAGTTTTGACTTTGGCATATATTTCTCAAGCCAAGCACTTGGCTGCTGCGGGAGTCAAATATGTTCAGAGCGTCAGCCGCTACCAAGTAAGCTACCAATTCGGAAATTCATAGATGTCGTTAATTTTAAGTGTTCTGCCTCTTAGTATGATATTAATAACTAGTGAGTAGCGAGAGTTCGTTTATAGAGGTTCATGTCCAATGTTGTTGCGCCGGTTGCTTACATATATATTAATTCCTCGTGTCTTTTATTTAACAGGAAAGCATGAAATGGGAGAGACTTCCATTTATGTTGTTTAAACCCCATTATTGTACGAATCCAGGAGAGAGATTGGAAGAAACGGAGATACCCTTAAGAGGAATGGAAATGGCTTTAACAGCGAATACCCATTCATTGCCTTTGAGAACAGTAGTTAATGAAGAAAGTTTTAAAGAAGTTATACTTCAATTACAGAACCACGTTAGTCTCAACCTGAAAAACTTCAACAACTTTAGGCATAGGGATATCTTAACTGTTCCTGAATCGAATTCTAAGAACGTAATTGGGTCCCTCCAAACACTTCAAACGATCCCAACAAACTACCAAGATTTGCCCCCTCTTTTCTTCTTATTCTGCGTGGAACTTCTTCACTGCAAATTAACAGCAGAACCTGCCGATTTCTTCCTAGTAAATGATCAAGTAATAAGCTCTTCAAGTAAGGAAATTGGCTTCTTAAAGAACATTTGGAAAAACTGTGCGATCAAACTAAGCACCATAAGATTGATGTCAGCATTCAAATGCTCGCTTTCCTTAGGCCTAGCCGTCTTATTTGGTTTAATATATAGCAAGGAAAATGGTTACTGGTCAGGACTCCCGGTAGCTATTAGTCTGGCTTCAGCAAGAGAGGCAACATTTAAAGTTGCTAATATTAAAGCACAAGGGACAGTGTTGGGTACTGTTTATGGAGTTTTGGGTTGCTTTCTCTTTGAAAGGTTCTTGCCTGTAAGGTTCATTTCTCTTCTCCCATGGTTCATCCTCACCAGTTTTCTCAGGCGTAGCCGAATGTATGGACAAGCTGGTGGACTTTCAGCAGTCATCGGGGCAGTCCTAATATTGGGTAGGAAAAACTTTGGACCACCTAGTGAATTTGCTATAGCAAGAATTGTGGAGACCTTCATTGGATTGTCTTGTTCAATCGTGGTTGAACTTCTCTTTCAACCAAAAAGAGCTTCTTCCCTAGCCAAAGTTCAGCTCAATAAAATTTTCGGAACTTTGTATGCTTGCATTTGCTCCATAAGCGTTGGAGAATATAACAAAGCCAACTTGTTAGAGAATCAAAGAAAATTGAGATTGGAAGTTGGTGAGCTAAGAAGATTCATTGGAGAAGCTGAGGTGGAGCCCAACTTCTGGTTTCTGCCTTTTCATAGTGTTTGCTATGGAAAGCTTTCAGTGTCTTTATCAAAGTTGGTGGATCTCTTGCTTTTTAGTGCTCATGCACTGGAATTACTTGAACATGAATCACATAAATTTGGAGCTTCTTGGAAAGAGAATGTTAAAAGTTTAGACGGGGACCTTGAAGCTTACAGAGACACGATTGGTTCCTTAGTAAAATGTTTTGAGGATGTCACAAGTATAAAGTCCGTATCATTTCTTGATAAAGAACATGAAATAAGAAATGTTTCATGCGATGTTGAACTGGGAAAATCTACAAACTCAAACGTTCATGGGGTTTCAGATGCTGACAAAGATGAAGTGGAAAACACCATCAACTCTTATCTCCAGCACTCAAAAGAAGCTGTAGACAAATTGCATGCACTTGGAGACAAGGAGTTGACAAAGAGTCGAATGATATTAGATTTGAGTACCGTAGGCTTTTGCTTGAGCACTATCATTAAAGAGACCAGAGAAATCGAAAAGGGAATCCTTGAACTATTTCAGTGGGAAAACCCTTCAAACGCCATGAATTTGTTCGAGATTTCATGTAAAAATCGTGCTCTACATAGTTGAGTAGTGTTTTATCCAATTTCATTTGGACCACGCAACAAACTTTCGTGGGGAGCACACGGCCGCATGGTCTCTCTCTCTCTACAGTGAAATTTTCTTTCTTTCTCATGTTACTATTCAACTTGGAATCAGAAACTTTATTACGATCAGAAAACAAATTCATTAGAAGGCTTTAGTTTAGTTGAGCATTTCTTGATAAAATTTGCCATCAACGTCATGTAGAAGTCCGACGTATTTCCGGCCAAAATAAATTAAAGTAATTAATTAAAAATTTTATTTGTTAAATTACTTATTTGGGTCTACAAGAACTATCATTGAAGAACACAATATAATTTTCATAATTAATTATAGCAGTCACTCTAGCAATTACTTGATTACTTTGATGCTTTTGTTATCTTTCACTCTTCTTAAATATTTTGCTCTTGGAGGTCCTTATAGTCTTTCTCAACCTACTAAGTGTTGCTACCATCTCTTCTTTATATTTTGGATAAAATATAATCGTCAACATGTCATTCTCGTAATTTTCAATTGATTGTATGACTTAAAAAACATAACGAAAACTCAAATCATTATTCAATTTGACACACCTTTTAATCTAACATAGGCTACTTCAATCTAATGATACTCTTTTAACTTGCTATTGAATACTTTAGCATTGCTTGAATGATTTCAAACAACTTTCGCAAAGTTTGAATTATCACTTCGACATCCTTAAATATGAACATTATGTTATGAGTGCTTAATGAACAATAATGAGAATGAAACCCAAACCAGAGAAACAGTGGTGATTGATATTGATAGTTGGGAATGTTACAACGTATTTTGCTCAAATCAACGAAGAAAACAAGAAGGATGAGAAAACATCAGAGAAAAGGATGAGAGAGTGAGACATCACAATTCAGTACAAAAACAGGTATCCCCCCGTTCTTAGGCACAGCTAGGAATATATGCAGTACAATTCGGGTGAGCAATTCGGTTATTCCCTGCCAACAGCATGCGTAGAATCCAGTGCGTAGCCAACCAATTTCTTTGACAGCTTCCTCTCACGTGTGCTTCTCCTCAAGGCTGGGTCATTGGTTAGTTCCTCGCGATTGGGCTGATGTATACTGGCCCTATTCATAACACATTAAGTCTTGAATCATCTTTAACTCTTTTCCATTCATTAAAATTTTAGGTGTTAGCTCCAAAGTTTCAAACGTCATCTCTAAAAGCTCAACAAAATTTCCCTTTCACAATTGTTTCCCAATATTACATATCAATACTTAAGCAACTTCGTTAGTGATATAATGTTTTTTTTATTATAAATATCATGATATGAAACCACTTGGTTCAATATAACCATAGAACTTAAAATAAAAAATATCAAAATATGGCATAACATCCCATTAATATTGAAACAAGTGAATCTGAAGTTAAGTATGAGACATATCAAATATTAGAAAGAAAAGTTTGATAATTTAAGAGTGAGTCAATAAAGTGAGATTGAAAGTTTGATAACAAAGACAAAAAGTATATTCTTAAATACTTGAGATTTATTCATAGTGTAAGATAATATCAAATTTCTAAATCAAAATAATTATATCCTATCTTTCGTTTGGCTTTCTGAAAAAATTATAGTGAGAGACAACTTTTTATAAGTTAAGAATAAATAAATAATAACCATCTATAAATTGAAAACCTTATCTCCATCATTGATACGTATATGTAATTATTCATTTTTCACAATTTTAAAGTTTACTTTAATTATTTATTAAAACTTATCGAATACTTATTATTCAATTTTACATGTTTAATCCTTATCAAAATATATCATTCTCAAGAGGCATTAGATAATTAATCCTAAAAATATAACAATAAGTCTGTTTATCTCATTCTTTTTTAAAAAGAAAATGAAACCTAATTACCAACTCTTATGTCGATATTTAAAACCTTATTTAAATTTAGTTGTTTGTATTATTCTTAATTTGAACACATTTTATTGTCTAAGATTTATGCTATCATACATAAGATTGCACCTTTGTTTTAGTTCTTTATCTAAGATTGCACATTCTTCTATGTAATATATTACAATATATTTTAATGTTGGAGTTTTTCAAATATATTGCTCGGGGAAGTAAATTAGGTATATGCAAATTTTTAAACTTTTTAAAAGTGATTAAGGAATGACTTAAAAATATGAATTTATGCTATTAAAAACAGTAAATTGCTCAATTGCAAGCAAACATATACAACGATAATTTGCCAATATGATTAGTAAAAGAGAGAACGGATAAAGTGGCATAACTAATTTATAATGTTTCAACTAAAATATTTGATCTACATGTACTAGGAGATGACCCTATATAGGGGTAAATCAATAGACTTGACCTTTCATTTTTTAATTTTTATTTTGATTTTGATTTTTAGTTATGTAGTTATTTGTTTATATATTTGACTATTGTTTTCTTCCAACTGTTTCCAAAAATTTTTTTCATGTGGAACTATCGAAAACAATATCTCTACTATTTAGGGATAAGGTTGTATACTTCTAGACCTCCTTAAACCTTGCATCTTAGCAAAATTTATACTAGGATGTTGTTGTAATTGTTGTTAATATAAACCTATGAAAAAGGAAATAAAGAGAAATTGGAACTTAGGTTGGACAAATTGAGAACGCAGCAGCGTCGGGGTACTACCTGATCCGGGGAGCGGCGACGTCAGGATCCACTTCTTCTTCCTCCTTCTTCCTCTTCTTCTTCTTATCTCTCTCTCTCTCTCCTTTTTCTCTCCCTTTAGGGTTTCCAAGAGTGGCTGAATGTAAAGCTCCTCATCTTCTTTGTCTTATTCTTTATATATCTTTTGTGTTCTGGGCAGCCCTAGGATTTTTTTGAGGTCTTAAAACTTCCTCAAAACTTGATGTTTTTGAGTGTCTACGCGTCTGCCCGACATAGGCCACAACCGTGGCCCTATAGGCCACGATCGTGGGCAATGTCCGAGCCTTCTGTCACGATCGTGGCAAGCAGGCCACGATAGTGTGTCGTGTCTTGCGCTTTTATCACGATCGTGGCATATGGGCCACGGTTGTGGGCTGACTTCATTATGCCATGATCATGGGCGGTTGTTTCAGCCTGAGTATCTTTGAAACTTCTTCGTTCTTCGTTGTTGACCCTGAAACACTAACAAACACATCAAGGTACCTCAAAGACGTAATAATTAAGCTCAAAGACTTGTACTAACCCATAAAAACACTTAAACACAATTCATTGACAAACTAACACTATTCTAACCTAAACATATACTAAACGATTAAGTTAACAATTAAATACATATTAAACTAAGCCCTAAAATATGATGCAATTCACACTTATCAACATCCCCACACTTAAACATTTTCTTTTCCTCAAGTAAACAAAACAACAACCACACAAAAATTCACACAGCACATAATGCAGTAATGAGACAATGGCTTTAACTTCATAAAATAAATTTAATTTTAAACACAATCATTCGAGTCATTTCAAATCATTAACATGCAAAATCCGCGTTTTGGGGCTTTAAACTAAATATACATATTAATCCAGACTCAAGTGTTAAATTATTTACCCTTTCCAATTGCACACATACAATAATAATTCTTTGGCCATTCAGACTCTGTAACTACTCCTAAATGCATTTTCATGAAAAGTCAAGCTATTACAAGTTCGGTAGGTTTTTATTCGAAAACACCTTTTTTATTTACTTTTTCTGTGAACTTGGATTTAGTCTTTTTACGTGGAGGCAAACATTGGTAATGAATTTCAATCCAGTTATTCAACTAAGTTATGTTTTTATTAAGCAGCCTGGTTGGAACGTCATTATAGCCTTTTTACGTGAAGGCACACATTTGTGATGCGTGTCGATCCAGTTACTTAGCTACATCACGTTCTCGATTGGCTTCTAACTCTATTCATAATCCAAAGGCCAGTGGAATAGTTATTTATTTAAAATTAACAAACATTTCTTTTATTGCCTACCTTATTGCTTTAGCTACTAGTTTCCATTAAAAAAAATACTAGCAAAGCTAGGTAAGTTAGAAGGCCTCAAATTATAAATGAATGTGAAAATTTAGAGGGTAACAAACTAACACCAAATCCTAATTAAGCTGCATATTTAAAAAAAGACCCCAATTCACTAATTTTGTGAGCTAAGGATTCTTCACAACCTAATAGACTCTATTCAAAAGTAAATAAATTCCAATCCATTTAAGCCATTTACATATTCACACAATTCACAACATGCAACCTAACAGCTATCATGCAATATGTAAAATCACATTCAAAGCAAAACACATAATCCTAAGGAACTTCAAATAAGTGTATAAAGAAGCTAAGAAGTAGGAGTTAGTAGTTTAACATTGTTGTGCAACCTATAAAACTAATTAGAGGAAACACTATTGAGCAAGTTTTACAATTTATAAAACCCTTAATAATCGTAAGCGCATGGGTCATACTTTGTAGTACTTAATGGTTGATCCCACGAGGAGTTACTGGCCTAATCCTGAGTCGTCTAAGGCTCAGAGAAAAGAATAAAAAGAAATAAAAATTACACAAGTGAATATGTAAAGAAATTACGAGAAATTGATTCAAGAATTGTAACATGGAAATTTCAACAAAACATAATTAAACTGAGAAGTCACACAGGTCACAATGGAAATCTGTTAAGAGAGTTAATAAAGTCTTGAGAGAGAATTTTACCTATCATTAATGGTAATTTAGCTATTTATGTGTTTACGAGGTATCGGTTCTAAACGGTCGTAAGGTTGATTACTCTCTCTCAAGTTATAACCATTAAACCCTAAATTGTAAACCCTAATTGAATTATGAAACTTTTAATCTCTCAATTCACAAATTACCCGTAATTCTAATTAGTTCTAAAGCTCTCTAATAAACAATCGGGTCTCGTAGGGAATCTCTCCATGAAATTATCGAATAGATTGATTAAGTGGTCTATTAGTTCACCTAACTCTTATTAATCTGATATAATCATTTTTATCTAGTTCATCCTCTTAGTTTGTTACCGACATATGCAAATACATTAATGAATCACAACACTTAAACCAATAAACAAAAAAATATCTAAATCAACATAACTCAAAGTAAAATCTTGAAGGAGAGTTTAGAACATTATCAATAATCCAAAATCTATTTCCATACAATCCATCTCAACTTTATACATTTCAATGAAAAAGGAAATGAAAAGAAATTGGAACTTAGGTTGGACAAATCAGGAAGGCAGCAGCATCGAGATCTACTTCTTCTTCCTCCTCCTCCTCCTTCTTCTTCTTCTTCTTCTTCTCTGTCTCTCTTCTTTTTCTCTTCCTTTAGGGTTTCCAAGAGTGGTTGATTGTAAAGCTCCTCATGTTCTTTGTCTTATTCCTTATACACCTTTTGTATTCTAGGCAGCCCTAGGGTTTTTTCGGGACCCAAAAAGGTCTAAAAACTCCCTCAAAACTTGATATTTTTGAGTGTCTGAGCGTCTGCCCGATGAAAGCCACGATTTTGGGCCACATCTAAACCTTCTGTCACGATTATGGTAAGCAAGCCACGATTGTGGGCTGTGTCTTAGGCTTCTGTCACGATCGTTGCGTATGGGCCACGATTGTGGGCTGACTCTAGTGCTTCTGTCATGATCGTGGCTTATTGTGCCACGATTATGGGCCGTTGTTTCAGCTCTAGTGTCTTTGAAACTTCTCCGTTCTTTAATGTTAACCCTGAAATACTAACAAACACATCAAGATACCTTAAAGACATAATAATTAAGTTCAAAGACTTATACTAACCCATAAAAACACTTAAACACAATTCATTAACAAACTAACACAATTCTAACCTAAACACATACTAAACGATTAAGTTAACAATTAAATACATATTAAATTAAACCTTAAAATATGATGCAATTTGCACTTATCAACATCCCCATACTTAAACGTTTGCTTATTCTCAAGAAAAAAAAGCAACAACCAACCAAAACTTCACACAGCACATAATGTAGTAATGAGATGATGACTTCAACTTCATGAAATAAATTTAATTTTAAAAATAGTCATTCGAGTCATTTGAAATCATTAACATGAAAAATCCACATCTTGGGGCTTTGAACCAAATATAAATATTAATATAGACTCAAGTGTTAAATTGTTTACCCTTTTCAATTACACACATATATTAATAATTCTTTGGTCATTCAGACTCTGTAACTACTCCTAAGTACGTTTTCATGAAAAGTCAAGCTATTACAAGTTTGGTAGGTTTTTATTCGAAATTTTTTTATTTACTTTTTTATGAACATGGACTTAGTCCTTTTATGTGGATGCAAACATTGGTAATGAATGACGATTTGGTTACTTAACTAAGTCATGTTTTTTATTAAGCTGCTTGGTTGGAATGTCATTATAACCTTTTTATGTGAAGGCACATATTTGTGATGTGTGTCGATCCGGTTACTCAACTATATCATGTTCTCAACTGGCTACTAGCTCTATTCGTAACCGAAAGACCAGCGGAATAGTTATTTATTTAAAATTAACAAACATTTTTATTACCTACCTTATTGCTTTAACTACTTATTTCTATGAAAAAATAAACTAGCAAAGCTACTTAAGTCGAAAGGCCTCAAATTATGAATGAATGTGACCAAAGACCTCAATTCACTAATTTTGCGAGCTAATGATTCTTCACAACCTAATAGACTTTCAAAATTAACTTAATTCCAATTCATCTAAGCCATTGACACATTGACACAATTCACAACATGCAACCTAACAACTATTATACAATATGCAAAATCAAATTCAAAGCAAAACACATAACCCTCCCTACATTTAAACAACACATTGTCCTCAATGTGAGAAGGGGACAAACAAAAACATAAGGAAAGACGTAACATAAATTAAAGTAAAAAAACAAAAAAAAATAAAGACTAAATTTAAAAAGAAAGTGGTTAGAACAAAGCCTCATGGCGATGGAGGTGGGGATGGTGTTGGAGGTGGTAGTTGAACACCTTGAGCCTCGAAATAACAATGGATATGACGTATGTCCCGGCTCTGACGTCATTAAGTTCAAGCTATCTCTTTCATCCTTTTGGAGTTCTCTGTAAGTGTATATGTAATTACCTTGTTGTTTGCAGAAATTATATCTAGTACTTTCTTCCAGCTTCACTACAACAAAAATAACATATGGTAACAAGTGATAAGTGTTATTAAATATGAATGGTAACACTAATGAGCATGCTATGACAGCCCATGTTACTAAAGATATGATGCTTTAGTAACAGTTTTGACATGTTATTATCGAGTTTAACATGACATTTATTGATAGCTACAAATGATTTTATATTATATCTTATAAATGTTATTAATTAACTATTTGTAACATTTTTACACTGTTATATATTAACTTTTTGCAACATCATTAACATG
>JAOQMK010000008.1:28124401-28138900 GCA_027564415.1 Erythroxylum macrophyllum
ATAAACTCATGACAAAATCAGTTAAAAATTAAGAACAAAGCTCCAAATATTCAGCAAAATAAAATGAGCTCTCCCCTCTCCTTGTGTGGTTGTTTCCTTGGCGATGAAGATGCCGCGTTGTTGCTGCTTGTCAATGGAAGATGAAGTGTTGGTAGAGTGATGAATGAATGGAGGCTTGTTGGAGTTGCTGGAAAGATGAATGAAGGCTTGGATGTTGGTGTTTTGGGCTAGTGAAAAATGAAAACTAAGGTGGATGAGAGAGCTGGCTGTTTTTTTGGTGGAATTGCTAGTGAGATGCGTGGATGAAAGGTTGGAGAGTAGAGAATACGGCAATTGAAGGCTTTCTTTGAAAGTGTTGCGTTGCTAGAGTGTATGAGAGTTAGAGATTGCGACAATCCAGGCTTGAGTGAAAATTGGTTGTTGGTGAAAAGGAGAGAGAGCTGTCCAGAAGTAGGGTTAAGCATGGGTTTTTTTAGTCAAATATGGAGGTTGCTTGGTGATGGATTGTAAGTGTGAATGGGAGGGAAAAATATATGGCTTGTACGTGAGTGGAGGCTGGAAAGGAATCAAGTGTGACTTGGATATGTGGCTGCTTTGTCTTTTGTTATGTTTTTCCTTCTTAAGCCACCAACTCACGTTGCCACCAGCTATCTTCATTGGATGTTTCTATATTTTCAAAATCCTTTTCTGCATGCCTCACTTCACGCATGCATAATCTCCTTCACTGCTTCACGTTACTAGCTGCTTCAACTCTTCTATCCTATACCTTGATATGACAAATACAAAATTATGGTTTGGTCTATCTTTCACGCAAACCCAGCCATGCTTCTTGTTTTCATCTCTGGTGTATGGGCTAGCTGTAGAATAGATTTTTCAAGGTAAATTTTGACAGTGCATAGAAAATACATGGCAATGAGTTAGGAGCTCAAAATTTATCAGTCTCTTCGTCTTTGAGTTAGCTTCGATACGAGACTTGAATCACAAGATTCCGACATCTGAGTCAAAAGTTATGGCCGAAACATCGTTCATAGGTCATTCTGGTGCTCCAACATATGATGTGAATTTTCGTTAATTTATTGCTCTTAAATTCCAGCTCCAAAAAATCTGCAATTGGTCCCAACAAATCCATCAATGAGTCTAGAATTTACGTATAAAATTTCAGAATTTTTGGCTTGACCAATATCGAGATAAAAATCCCACAATGACTAGAGGTCAAGTATGTCGGAAACTCAAAAATAGTGCAATTCAAGTCTATTTGTATCATTTATGCATTTTACGTCAATGGACCTCAAATAATGCTAAAACATGATAAAACTACCATAGATAAACATAAAATGAATGTAAAAGACTTTGAATTAAGTCCTAAACATATATGAAAACATGAGTGTATCATACTAATTTTTCTTTTCTGTTACTCCCGACAAAGAAAGAGCTACAATATAGTGAAGAAACAAAAGTAAAATACACGAGCTCATCCATTTAATCCTCCAACTTCCCAGAAATTTATTTAAATTTAGAATTTAAAAGACTCCATCAACTCTAAATTCTAGCAGAGTTAATGCATTCTCCACGTTACACAAAATGAGGTATCATGGTCCTCTGTTTGTTTTATGTTCCTTATCTCTTAATTCTCAGTTTCTCCAACAGTTGCACTTAGAGTCAATATGTTGGCCAACTCAATTCGATAATGCTCCAAATATTTAGAAGTGAATTCATTCGTGCTACTATCCAAATTCTCCCTATTTTTTACACTGGAATTGTCCAGAGTTGTCTTTCCCTTGGAAATATGTGTGACAACTTGTTCAATCCTCACACTATTTACTTGATTATCATTGTCTTCATCACCAATAACTACATCCCCTGCACCATTATGCACACCCACGGCAATACTAGTAGTTTCATCCTCTACAAGAAGGCTATCTGTAATGACTTCAAATGTCCAAACATGCAATTGCACACATGATTTCTCATAACCCAGAGAATCGCTATGTTTGTCGAACACCTCATGGTTCAAAGATTCCTACATAACATTACATTTTCCCAATCTACAACTAGCAAGAGACTTGATAGGAGAAACCTTCGAACAATCAACCATCTTAAAATTCCTCAACCCCCAATTGTACAATTAGATCCTCACAAGACATAAAGTTCTTACCTTTAACAAGATTAACTATCTCATCTTTTTGAAATGGGTCTAGCAAATTATTAATTACTATCTACCCATCCTCAATCAACGGTGAAGAACCAACAATATTCTTCACATACTCCTCTCCTTTCTCAAATATAACATGCTTTTCCTTATAATAAACATTTGTGACTCCCACCTACTCTTGATCATTAGTAGTATCTAATTTGTTCATTTGAGACAGCTCTGGCTCCTTGTTCAAGCTGGGAGATGCATCGTCCATCAATATAGATTTGCCTTTCTCCTCAGTGGGAATATGGGCCAATGCCTCTATACCACCTTTTTCAAGCATAGTGGTTACCATATCTAGATTTTCCTTTGGTAAGCCAGAGATTGCCTTAGCATTATCTACATTGTCTGTACCATGAGTTCTTATTTCCCGCCAATGAGAAAGAGATTCCTCGTAGGTTTCATTATCTTGTATGTTGCGTTAGGCTTCCATGGATAGGTAATCGAAATGTCTTTTTTCACAAATTCTCCATCCTCTCCGGAACACCTAACAGACATACTTTCCAGTAAAGAAACAGATTTCAGAACTTTAATACAAATTTTGACATATTTGATTCTCTCCGTTTGAGCTGTTTGGGTGTCCGTAGTTAAAGGCTTCCCCAATGAGCTTGCAAGAAAGCTCAAGCCTTCTATTCTCCATAGTTGTAAGGGAAGATTATGGAATTTTACCCAAATGGGGATTATTTCCATTGTGCTTCTGTCCATAGCCATACCAAGCTTCCATTTATTTATAAAGAGGGGTTGATCCCTTATATGCCAGGGACCTCGCTCCAATATAGCTAGCAACTAATTTTCATCTGTAAATTTGAACAAGATAAATCCATCTTCTCTTAAAAGAACTTTCTCTAAACCCTTAGAGCCTAACGTGATTTGGCCCAAGCATTTATCACGAGAAACATTGGTCTTTTATTCTAAAAAATCAATAAGTGTGGAGGACCATACCTTCACTCCAGCTTGTAATAACTCCATAGGAGGACTAACAACTCCATCGAACATGACCTTATCATAGTAATTTAAAGATACTTTTTCGGAGGTATATATAGCTTGTTTTTCCATGCTTCAACGGGGCAGATCTCAGTAGAGTTGGTATCGCTTAATCCACATGGCTTTTGGATGAGCAGTTTACCCTAATTCAACCTGTGTCACAAATGTTTCCCCTCTCTACAGGGAGGTCATGGAGGCTAGAGGGAGGCCTTCTATAAAGGAAGAACCCCCAATAAAAAGGGAAAAAGCAAAGCTGGGAATTGCAGAAAGCTGAAGGCAGGAAAAAGGGAAGGAAGAAAGAGGAAAGCAAGTAGAGAGAAGCCATAGAAAAGATGATGAAGGTAGGGTGAGAGATGCATCAAATTTAGAACTAAATGGGTCGCCATCAAATTTGAAATTGGAGCTTCTATTGGGTCGCCGTCAAATTTAAAGCTAAAGCTGGGTTGCCGCTTTCTTGCTCCCCCTCACGTTGTTATCTTCCTGCTATCTTAAGAGCAAAAACTTTAGCTCTGGTCATTGTCCCTCTCTTATCACACCAGATCTGGAATTGAATTGCAAATAGCAGATTATTTGTCGTCGATTAACATGGTTAGTGAAACTCTTTCTTTATTTGTCATCTTGCCTTACCTATTTAAGCTTAAATTTCTCACTTTCACTATAGTGTTTCCTTTCAATATTTTGACTGAGTCTCTTCGTTTTCCTAGAGTTGGTCATTTTGATTTGGCATAATGACATTTGATGAAGTAACTTTGAGGTTTGACCATGCGGGATGTTTTTTTAATATGGTTGATAATGTTAAAAAGATATTTTATCTTATGCCTGGTTTTGAACTATGTAATAGTTTGAGGGTTGTATAAGATGATGCTAGTGTGTTAGATATGGTTAGTCAGATGATGGGTATAGGTGGTATTGATATTTATATTGAACATGGTGCAGATACCCCTGTTGAAGTGATTGAGTATGAATGTAATGAGGTTAATCAGGGTAATGTAGTTGAAGATAATGGTAAGGATGTTAATAATGAAGGGTTTGGAGGTAATGTAGATAATTTAGACAATGTGTCAAATGTGGAGGATGAAAATGATGCAGATATGGAGAATGAAGATGATACAAATATGAAGGCGAAAGAGGATGAAGATGATGAATACGATTTAAAGCAAGGAGGTGAAGGTAATGGTCTGAATGACAACATTGAAGAGGATTTAGAGCTAGGAGATGAAGGTAATGGTTCGAATGAAGATGATGGAGATAATAGACCACATGAAGCTGATGTAGGTGATGCAAATGATGAAGATGAGGTAATTTTTTCTTAATATTATGACAGTGATGAATACGGAGAACTTGTTAGTGATGGAGATGATATGGTAGATGATGCTATTAGAAGGAAAAGGAAATACCCTGTTTACAATGAAAATGCAGCAGAGCGTTACATTGAAGTAGGGATAGTTTTTCTTAATTATGTGTAATTTAAACGTGTAGTGAGATTGTTGTCTATCAAAACAAAGAGGGTTGTTATGTTTACCAAAAATAAGCCCAAGTTTGTCCAAGGTAAATATAGGACAAAGAACTGCCATTGGTATATATATGGAGCATTTGATAGGAAGCTGCATTCATTTTAAGTTAGAAAATTCAGGAACAACACGATTATAATAAGGTATATAGGAATCCTAGGATGAAACACCAGCATCTTATCTGACTTGTTGAAGGATAAGCTTAAAAGGGAGCCATTTTTGAAGAATGATGATATCAAATTTTACATTAAGGATTGTTTAGGTGTTGAAGTGTCCATGATTATGGTGAGAAGAGCAAAGAAAAAATAGTAGACAGTGTTGCGATCAATATTGAAGAGGAGTTTGGGAAGCTTTGGTCTTATGCTGATTAGGTAGACCAACCCAAGAAGCACTGTTAGGTATGGATGCAAATATTTTCTTAGCCTAGATGGATGTTGGCTGAAAGCCAAAACTAAAGGTTAACTTCTATATACTATGGGAAGAGATGGAAACAATCAAATGTTTCCTCTTGTTTGGGCTATAGTTGAAGTTGAGTTAATAGTCACATGAAAGTAGTTCATTGAAAAGCTGAAAAAGATTTACCTCACTTGGGCTCTAGAATTGGTTGGACTATAATGACTAACCAACAAAAGGTAAAAGTTTCACATCAATCTTGTTTTTACTTTCACGGAGAGTGTAACTATTATGAAATATGTAGATTTGCGTCCGCATGCCTATTCAAATGGTTATGTTTTCCCTTGTAGGGACTTAATAGAGCCATTGTCGATTTATGTCTAAATGTTGAGCACAGGTTTTGTGCTAGACATGTTTATGTGAAGTGGCATAGAAGAGGACATAAAGGGGAAAAGATGAAGGAGCACTTTTAGAAAATTGCAAAATCCTTCACAGTAAGGGAATATGAAGAAAATTTGGATAAGCTCAAAGCCAAGAAGCAAAGGGAAATAGAAGATATTAAGAGCTATGCACCAATTCAGCAATGGTGCCGGGCTTTCCGGAGTGAAGATTCTATGATTGAGTTGGTTTACAATAACTTATGTAAGGCCTTTAATAAGACTCCTGTTGATGCAAGGAAAATGTCAGTTTTAGGGTTGTTTGAGCATATTAGAAGAAAATTGATGAAAAGAATTATGAGGAAAAGGACAGAGGTTGCCAAGTGGAAGGGTAATTTAGGGTCAAGAATATAGGAAGCAATTAAGAAGAGTGTCATAATTGCTCAACATTGTTTAGTGCATTATAATGGAGAAGGAGGGTATGTGATTGATCATAGATAGAATAGATATGTGGTGAGGCTCTAGAACAAAATATGTTCTTATAGGAGATATAACATCCCTAGCAGTCCTTGTGCACACGCCATATATGTTACACTTCTAGTTGGTTATGGAAGACTCAATATGTCAAAGCATATGGGAAGGCAATTCAGCCGATGCCTGATATGAAAGACTGGGCCATTAGCAATGAAGAAACTATTAGGCCAGTAGAATTCAAACGAGGGACTGGTAGTTATGAAAAAGGGTATTGATTAGCCTCAAAAGAATACAAAAGTAAACAAAAAGCAAAATACTGACCATGTGTCTAGAAGGTGCATGATCATTACATGTAGCCACAACCATACAGAAGGACACAATAAAAAAGGTTATCTTTGGAAGAGTCGAGAGGTAATTTCTAAGTTGTTTTGTTTTTTATTATACAACTAAGATTCTTTTCCATAGTGTGGTAATCTTCTACTTTTTTTTGGTTCTGTTATCACTGTTATCAACAGCAGGTTCCAACCCAATTGAAAATTTTTAACTTAGACCAGTCAACTAATTTCCATATGGAGCAAAACACAACGAACTTACAGTCAACCCCGAAAATATATCCATAGTTGAAACCAACACTAACAACCCAATAAGTGCCTATAAATCTACATCTAATAATGCTAAAAGGGGAAAGAAAGGTAAAAGAAGAGCAAAAGTCTTTTCTTTTGCCTCTGCCTCTGCCTCTGCCTCTACCTCTTCCTATGGTACTGTGTCTATATTTACTATTGCCATAATTGCTTCAGGTACTAGTAATACCTCAAGTACTGCTTATGTATGTGGAAGTACAAATGTAACAACCTCAATTGTTCTCCCAACACCTGGAGGTGCTTCAGAAACAACAAATATCTGTACATCTTCAAAGGCCACCACCAAGAACCAAACCAAAGCGAGAAGCGGTCCTGATTATGGTGCAGATGATGGAAGCAGAACGAGGATGTTTGGTGTTAGCAGATGTAGTCCAAATTCTCAAGCGAAAATTACAGGAAAAAGGCCTATCACATTCACTTCTTTTCAACAAGAAGTGAATAGGAAGTTCAAGAAATGGATGGAAGGGATGGAGGCATACATAAATGAAACCATAGGGTTGCAGATGCAAAATGTAAGTGTTAAATATTTATGTTCTTAGTAAACATTAATTAATTCATACAACTTAACAATGTTTTCATTTTATCTACAGCCTGGAAAGAGAAGTCAGAGACTACTAAACCTTGGGTAGAAATCAATAAAGAGGAAGGAAGTTTTTACTGTGCATTTGAATCCAATCTAACAAAGTCAAACTGCATCTTTAGAGGGAAACGACAAAATGTAAACTTCTAAATTGTTAATGAATTGAAAAATTTTATGATATTTGTGTACTGAAGAACAATAGATTGTAAGGATCTTATTGGGATTAATGTTATTAAACAATGAATGCAATGACTACCAATTTATGTTTGAATTGCATTTCTTTTACGTTTATTCATTTTTGTTGAAGTTCATGAATGGGTTACCGAGGGTGATGGAAGCTTGGTTGGAATTGTCACATTCTTTGCAATGTTTTGTATTTTCAGGGAAAGCTTAAAGTTTGTAGATGGAAAGAGATGATCATCTTTTTTTTAGTAAAGTATTGGTTTCCTTTATTTTCCAATCAGTGTGAATTGTATTTCTTTTAGGTTTTTTTTTTCATTTTCGTTGAAGTTCATAAATGGTAGAAGATGCACATTGTTAATACAAAGAATTGGAATTATAGGTTTACTAAACATCTTTGTCTCCTCATCAATAATTTGATGACTTATAAAACAACTTCATAGTTGTGTTAATCATTGGAGGTAAAGTACGAATAACATTTTTTAGAGTAGTCAATTGCTATCTCTTTTAACTCCTTTTGACTACTAACCAATACTCCATCTCCATTGATTAAAGGTCCTATTTTGGCAATAACCTTCCTTACCAAATGTTGAAATATCAAACATCTTAAAGCTACACTACAAGAAAAATTAGTTTCAGCAGCTATTATTATTGGTTGCTAAAAGTCAGAAAATGGTCGTTAAAAGTTATAGCGACCAAAATCGGGTTGGTCACAAGTGGTCATATAGGATTGTTACTAAAAGTGCTTAGTGACGAGTTATTACGTTGGTCGTTAAAAATGCATTATTAACAACCATTTAAATTTGGTCACTAAAGGTATAATTATTAGCGACCAAATTTATACTTGCTAATGTAAAATTTCATGGTCACTGTAATGTTAGAATGGTTGCTATAGTTATGCATACAACAACCAAATTATTTTTGTTGCTAAAAAATAATCTTATAGCAACTAAGTCAATGGTTACTATAGCTATTAATATTGCGACCAAATTATTTTTGTTGCTAAAAAATAATCTTATAGCATCCAAGTCAATGGTTACTATAACTATTTATACTGCGACCAAATTATTTTTGTTGGTAAAAAATAATCTTATAGCAACCAAGTCATTGGTTGCAGTTACTTTTATCTGGTTGAAACAAATGGTGTATCAAATTTCTTTTAGTAACCATGTTGTGACGAAATGATGCTATTGTAATTTTTAGCAACAAAATAATTTTTTTGCTATAGTTTTAATATCGTCACAAATTGTATTATATTTACTATAATTTAGCAACAA
The DNA here is from genome assembly GCA_027564415.1 of Erythroxylum macrophyllum. Lineage (NCBI taxonomy): Eukaryota > Viridiplantae > Streptophyta > Magnoliopsida > Malpighiales > Erythroxylaceae > Erythroxylum > Erythroxylum macrophyllum. The sequence continues at coordinate 28,133,013 of JAOQMK010000008.1, forward strand.
AAAATTAATTGTTGGTCACTAGAGTGTATGCATTAGCCACCAAAACTTGGTCGAAAAAATAATTTGGATGGTTCCTAATGTATACCTGTTAGTAACTAAAATTGATTGCAAAAATAATTCAAATTGGTCGCTAAAATTTATGCGATAAAAACCAAATAAATACGGGAGAAAATTATTTCAATTGGTTATTAACAACAAATTTGAAGTAGTTCCTGGTTTAACACTTCAATACCTCTAATTATATATACATGATTGTATTCATTGAAACCATAAATTATAAGCACGCAATCAAAAGAAAATATAAACTAATTTATCTAAATACTCCACACAAAAAATAATTCTATGAACATGACTTAATCCCCATCAATTGTAGCTTTTCCGATAGTCTTCTCATGATAGGAGGATCTATTGGTGCATCGTTGCTCTTGTTGTAAAGGGATGAAAGATCTTCGTACAACTCAAAATCTAGATTCTCGAATCTTCCTTTTGTTATTCTGAACTGGGCAAGAACAAGTTACAACCTAAAATCATGAATTCATAAAAGTAAATATACAACCATCTAACTGATAGAATAAATCAATTAAGATAGCTCTCAGGACACAATCACAATGTGAATGCGCAACATACTTTCCAAATCATTGCTCCTAGCGGGTGAATAGTCCCATAGAATGAGAAGGAACAAATACAGTTCTAAACCCTCAAGCCCTAGTTGTTTTAAGCGCATTACAATTTGAATTCTAAAACATCCTACAAAAGGAAGGTTTAGTAAAGAATGTAACCTCAGTTTGTGATAATTATCATGTCTTGATCATATATTAAAGTCAACAACACCATGAGTTACCATATGTTCTCAAGTCAAAATATCTTGGAACAAAGTCACATAACAGATTAGCGATAGTGGTAAACCTGTTGGATTCTCTGTCAGATACATCAGAAAGTATGGAGGAAAAATATCTGACCAGTGTTATTTTACCTGTTCCTTAACTTCATCAGATATGTCAAGTTTTTCATGGGACATTCTACTTAGAGCTTGTTCTAATTTTGCTGTCACCTCATGGTACTTATTCATTATTTCTTCTCTCTCTAGGACCTGAAAGCAAAAAACAAAAAAAAAGTTAATCCAAATACAACAATTAGTATATTTGCCTGTACCAAAGTTTGTCTTGCCGTGCAAAAAATTGACATCAAACTCCAAACATTCAACTGTCCATTTAACTCACATACAAACAAACCATGAAAGTTACTAGAAAGAATAAATTTACAAAGAAATTAGAAGTTACTCATCAGTTAACATAGGTTATACTGAAGAATTGGCACTGAGTTAACTGTTTTAACTTCTAGTATAACTCATTTTTTAAAAGATTCCTTGACAACAAGCACCAATTGAAAATGAGGCTCACAATCATATATAGATGATCAAACACGAAAAATGAGGTTCAAAATCTGAAACTAGAAACTTGGATTGCACAATCATCTTCGAGAATTATGGAATTCACAGGAAGAATACTGAACAAATCGATATCAGAAAGAATCTGAATATTTTCTCATATCAGTAACCGCAACTCATCACTAGTTATATACAAAATTCAGTCCACTAACGGTCTAACAGAATAACTGCTACACAACTCACTCGTTCACGTGAAAAAATAGATAAATGAGTATATCACAGGTGTGACTTAACGTGTCACCCCTACGATTCATAACTATTTGTTCAAATACCCAGATTACAAAGACACACTGTTGGATCAAGAGTTTGAAAAACCAACTAGAATGAGTCTCATAAAAACTACTTTATGCATTACTCAGCACTGAAATCAAGGAAGAAAAGAAGCGATCCATGGGTGGACTCAACCCAATGCACAGAAATCATGGAAAATGCCAATATGATATTCAAAGCAAATCTACTAATTTGCAACAGTCTCAAGGAGAAAAGATGCAGAACATGGACGCTTTAAGAAGTTCAAATTGTTTTATATTCTACTTAATTTTAAACTAAATCAGAACAGTGGCTGCAAAGGGTCATATCCAAAGAGGCGCAGACAAAAAGATAGAAACATAACAAGAGACAAGGCATCCTTAAACAGCATCAAGATCTAATCGAGACAAACTAGTAGGCAACACCTGATGAAACAAAAGATCATGAATTTGTACATATCGAAAGAATGAACCCAACACCGATCTACAGACATACAAAAATTCCAAGTATAAACATCTTATCGAAGTACATAAAGTATCAATGAGACCCATCAGTAGGGGAATCAACTTCAGCTTCAATAAAGAAAAATATGATAATGACAAAGGTTGAAAGAATCTGGAAAGCACAGAGGCAATATTTCCGGAAAAATAGATAAGAAGTATCACTAAAAGACAAAATGACAATGCGAAACAAATATAACCTGTAGTATTGTTTCCACTTAAATTCTAAATTTAGCTAGAAAAAGAGAGAGACAAGAATCTTCAACTCTGGAACAAATTTTGAACTACATCCATTTGATAAGAGAAGTTTTGGGCAAACAAAAAGTCAGATATCTAAATCTTCAATTGCAAGCTTGTGAACTTGCAAGTTTGATAACTACAGAACCAGACCTAAAGAAAACCAAACGCAAAGAAGCTCGTACTACTACCCACCAGATAAATCTTGCTGCCTTGGCTGGCGAATCGAAGCAAATCCTTGGCTAAATCAAGAGCTTCCTTGAGCGAAATAAGAGCTTTAGAGGTCTCTTCGGGGATCGGATCTCTGGTGTCGCGAATCTCCTCGAACATTGGCGTCAATAGTTTCAACCGCCTGGCTAGATTGCAACACTGCTTCTTGATCGTACCATGGTAGTCGGAGACGGAGGCTATCTGGTTCACGGTCTCAATCAAACCCTCCATCAATGATCCTCTGTTCTCCTCCTCCATTGCTACAACCAGATCTCCGACTCACCTCACCACAAGTGCAGTCAAGGTAGTGAATAGAGGTATGTGGACGAGGTCGCGGTTGACTTTTACTAGCAAGCAAGACTTGAAGGCCGGGGATTAGTGGAGAGGAGAGAGCGTGCTAGGGGATTTTTGGGTTACAATGTTATGGCGTGGAACTTTGGGACAGGGCTTGAAGCCGCCGTGGCGCAGCCTCGTTAATTCCTCATTTGCCCCTACCGTACATAAACAATTGTCAGCCGAATTAGAATTTTCTAGAATCAATTTCCATCGTCTACACTTCAATGAAAGTGACAACCAAGTGAGATTCATGGTAAGGTTTTCCATATTAAATGGAACATTAACCCTTTCCATCTTACGTTATGGTGCAGAGGATGTTACGAATCGCAGCAAATATATTCTAGTGCTTTTTACATTAGACAAAAGTATCAAGCCTCTGACCAGCTCGAACCCGGATTAGTCAATTGCTCGTGTGGCGTCGGATAAAAAAAATATGTGATTTCCTAACGTTTAATCAATTACCGTAAATTTTCATAGTGAAGAAGAGAATCGAGTCAAAAGAAGAAGTTAAAAGTTGTTGAATGAAGTGGGCAGCTTGATTGGTCATGTTAGTCATAACACATACACGCAGAGAACCGAGTCAAGAGGAGTTAAAGTCGTTGAACGAAGTGGGCAGCTTGATTGGTCATGTTATTTTGAAGAGTCATAACACATGCATGACTGTTTCTTTCTCTTCGAAAAAGAAGCACTCGAATGGTCAGCTTTCAAGTAATGTTGTTTACAATAAACAGGATGATTATGGGTGGATAACGGTTAAAGTTCACAATTTAGGGATCTAGTTAGTGTGGTTAGAAGACAAAGGGCGTATTTTTTGGTTTGAGTGAGATTTTCTTTTGGTTTAGGAATTAATTGAGATTTTACTAATTATAAAGTATATACTATAAAAATAAAATAAAATGTTAAAGTATAAATAATATTATTTTATAAATGTTGAAAAAGAAAAAATATTTAAAATGATGATAGAATTTAAATTAGATCTTTTACAAAATATTGGGAATATTTTCTAATTTTTATATAATCCAAATATCTATATTAATCATTTCAGGTCATTCTTCTCAATAACTCAATACCACTTTTGACTTTTCTCAATTTTCTAATTTTTCATCTACTTGATTTAGTTTTTAAAGTAATTTTTCATAGCATTTACAGACAGTATTTATTATTCTATTATTAATTTTAGTAATTAAAGATTATAATTTTTGTGAATTTCATTAAATTTTTGTAATTAATAATGTTGATTTTTATTTAGTAATGGTTGTATTACAGTAATTAATTCTTTTAATTGAATTTCAATATTAATTTGTTTATCTAATAATTCAGATAATTGTTTAGTAACACTCATAATGTATTCTTTAAGATGCTTTGATGATTCTTGAAGTTGTCTTTTAATATTAACTAATTCATCAACTAGTTGTTCTATGTTCTTTTCTACTTTTTTATTTGACGTTCCAGGTTCAATAAACCTAATAGGTTTTTCTAATCTTACATATTGTGATCACAAAAGACTAGGTTCTTTTTTAAGCATTTTTTCACATAAGATAAGCGAGGAGTATTGATACAAGAAGCCATGGCAATGGAGATCAAGGTGCCATATGCCAAGACAAGCTTACTTTGTCCAGTGGTCCAATTACAACGCAACAAGCGTCAAGTCTTAAATAAGCAATGCAAGCTTTTGCTCAAGCCCAAAATCACAAGTCAAATACATAAGGAGGCCGAAACATCTATAAATGAACACCAAGGCATGCCCAAGCTTCTGACTTTATTAGAGGAGGCGTTGGAAGAGACTAGCACTTAGCCATTTATGCGCATTTTTTATAATTTGGGCTTGTTATTTATTATCTCTTATTTTAGGCCCAATGACTGGTTTATGGGTTATTGTTTTAGTTAGTAGCATGTGCTTTGTTTGTTTTGGGTTATTTTGAGACTTGTTTGTTTTAATGTGTTTAGCTCATTCCTAAAAGGACTTGGATCAGATTATGTTCAATGGGCTAGATACTCCTAGATTTGTTAGGATTAGCCTAGTTTTCATTAAATGGGCTTGCAAACCCATTCCTATTATGGTTAAGACTTGGTCAAGTGTATTTATACCTTATTATAACCTTGTCACCCTAGATTGGATGATGAATAAAAATTTCTGAATTGAGTTCTTGAAGTGAGGCGTGATTGTCTTCATGGTTACTTCAAGAAATTGATTTGCATCAATAAGTAAGTACTTGTAACGTAAATTGATTTCTAATTTTTTTGGAATTGGGTCTCAAACTTCTGATTTGAGATTTGATCTAGCATGTTCTTAGAATAGAAAGATTAAGGTTTTGATTCAATAGGATTAGAGGGTTTCAAGAACCTTGTTTTCTTAGGGTTTTCGTATCATCTTGGTATCAGAGCTTTGGCTTAATTCTATTGAACTCATTCGTATCTTTATTGTGTTTTTCTTATTTGATTCTTAAAAAAAAGGTGTATGAACAGTGTCGTATCATACATGTGAACAGTAACCGTATATGTGAACAGTGCTGTGTGAACAGTAATCCATGAACAGTAATCCGAAGAAAAAAGTGACAGTACTGAAAAAAAAGCAGTACCGGAAAAAAAAGAGTGAGCAGTATTGAAAAAAAAAGAGTTCAGATCATTGTTTTGAGTGTCGTCGGCTTTAAAGAGAACACTATTCTCTTCTTCTTGTTACTTTCCGAACCATCTTTCACTTATCAATTGTTTTCTTAATTGTGACGTGTTGATTGTTCGTCTCTGGGTTTTATTTTGATCATCGGGATTGCTTAGAACAAGTTTCCGAGAGGTGTCGAAGAAATCTAACCTTGCGTATCCTTTAATTTCTTATTTGTTGAATTCCAAATATCTATCCTTTTAATTCCTCTAGGTTAAAACCCTATAAAACAAAAATACCCATTGCAATC
>JAOQMK010000008.1:28152516-28163032 GCA_027564415.1 Erythroxylum macrophyllum
ATGGATAATTTATGCAATAGGTCAAATGGCTCAACACAATCATCTATACCAAACACAACTAGGCAGATAGAGACAACTGATGCATTCACCAAAAAATATATATGAAACTTCATATATTACGGCACAAAATTAAACACAAACCAATCCAAAGCATAAATCATTGTCTAACATCCGATTAAACTATAACCGGATTCATTCAATCACACTGTAATCTCCAACTCGGAGTGTTTACAATAATACAACTGAAATCTAAAACAATAAATGATTACCCCCTTTGAAGCTCTGGGTGAACTCAAACCGTTGCTACATCTTCAAGAGATCAGACGCCTAGCCACGCATCACGTCGAAGAACTCCATCACTGCTGGGAAACTGACGCTGCTCATGACTCAAACGACGAACGGGCTAAGGAGATGGGTGACGAACGATGGATGGCGATGAAGGAGAGGAAGGTGGAACTTCGTCCGAACGGCTACCGACTGCAAAACAAAGAAAAAAAGAATATCAAAAACGTAAACACAGACGCTTTCGACTACGGCCGACTCTCTTGCTTTGACCTAATTCGGCAACTTATATAGAGTTCAAGCTTGAGTCGGGTCAAAACAGTGGGAAATTTTCTATTTTTAGGCCGGGTATCCGACATTCGTCGCGACTAACGAATTAATATTCGTTGCAACGTGTGAAGTTGCTTGTTAGTCATGACTAACGAATTTGCATTCATTGCGACGTCTTGACTGGTTCGTTCATCGCGACTAACAAGTTGACTTCGTTGCGACAAATGGCAATGAGCTGCTCGTCTCGACGAATGGACATATGCTCACGACTTGTTCACCTCTTTCGTCGTTGACTCCTTGTTCCTACAAAATAAAACATAACACTTGCAGTATCAATTGTCCTTATGAAAATTATAGATAAATTGATATCAAAGTATGACAATGTACTGACAATTTGCAAATTATGAAAGCTCATTTATAGGAACCAAATTAAGCGCAAAAACCATCAATTAGGAGTCAATGAGTGCATAAAAAGATATGAATATGCAACCAATTTATAAAATAAACTTAGCTCAATCAGCCATATCCTGAAGAACCTCAAGTGAAGAAAGCACAAGTTGTGACACTTGAAGATCATAACTTTGTCACATGATGAGAAAAATAAGAAGTCGAGCTAGTGATAATAAACAAAGGCGCTTCTTGGGAGGCAACCGAAGGGAAGTTTATTTTTTCCTTTACATTTTTGCATTTGTTAAGATATGCATGTGTGTTTTTAAATTTGTTTATTTCTTAAGTGTTTTGTAAGTTTTTTTTTTAAGAAAAGAGAATCACACAAACAACAAACATTTTCTCTTTTTTTATTGCTTCTAGGACTATATAGTTATAATTAAAGAATGAATTGACTAGAAACATTCATGGTAACTTGATCATTGATAAGTGTAAAGTGCATCGTGTTTTAGGGCACAGTTTGATATGTGTTTAGCTGTTAATTCAATTATTTAGTATGTGTTTAGGTTAGAATTGTGTTAGTTTGTTAGTTATTTGTGTTTTAAGTGTTTTATACGTTAGTACAAGTCTTTGACCTTAAATATTATGTTTTTGAGCTACCTTGATGTGTTTACTAGTGTTTCAGGGTTAAAATCGAACAACGGAGGAGTTTTGGAGACATTAGGGCCGAAACAACGGCCCACAATTGTGAAAGTAGCACTAGAGTTAGCCCGCATTGTGGCTTATGGCCTACGATCGTGACCTGCACCAAACAAACATGCAGACACTCAAGAACATCAAGTTTCGAGGGACTTTTTGGACCTTTCGAACCTCAAAAAAACCTTAGAGTTACCCAAAACACAAGAGGATATTTAACGAATAACAAAAAAGGAAGAAAGGGAGCTTTTGCATCAGCCACTTTGGGAAACCCTAGAGAGAAATCATCGAGAGATAGAGGAAGAGAAGAAGGAAGAGAGAAGAGGAGAAGAAGCTAACTCAAAGTACTTCCCGGATCAGGAGTTTTCTAACGTCGCTGCCTCCTGTCATCCATTTTAGATTGTATTTCCTGTTCTTTTTAGTTTTATTATTGTATAGAATTGGATTGAATAGTTGATGATAAATCTAGAATGTCAAGGATTTTCTAAACTCACCTTTGAAATTTTATTCTTGAATTAATGAAAATCTGATTGTTTATGTGTTTATTGGATGTTGTTGTGGTTTGATTCTACTATTGCATAATTCAATAATAAACGAAGAGCGTGAATTGAATGAAAAATGATTAAATTGGACTAACGAGAGTTAGGTGATTTAATAGAAACCAGAATTAAATCAAATTAGTAATTTGAACGAAGAGAGATCTTGTATAGGTTTTCAATAGTTTATTAGAGAACTTCAGAACTAATTAGGGTCTTGGATTGGTTATGAATTGAGAGATTGCAACCTCTATAATCTGATTTGGGTTTATGATTTAGGGTTAATGGTTATAACTCGAGATAGAGTAATCAACCCTAGGATAGTCTAGAACCAACAATCCAATAATTCATAATCAGTTAGGTTAGCAATAAGGATAGATAAAATTCCCTTTTTCTCAATTGGTAATTTCCTTATGTTAATTCTTGGGCATGTTGCAATTGCTTAGTAATTAGTATTTTGTGTTTGATTCTTAATTTGATTGATTGAATTAAATTCTCTTTTTAGTTTCGTTGCATTTTGAATTTATATTATTTTTTCTGGCTTTAGATTTTGGGATTAGATTAGTTCCCTCGTCGTGGGATCGACACCTTTGGTACTACTAACAAACCGTGTGTTTATGGATTATCGAGGGTTAATAATTAAAACTTACCCATAACCAAACCATGATCAATTTTTGGCTTCATTGTCGAGGAGACGATTAGTTTAATTCTTGTACTATAAGGTTTTTTCACCTTCTTTTTAATTAAAAAACTAGGCATAAAGTAGATGACACATCAACTTGGATATCACCAGATAACAATGGGGAATCTCAAAAGTTGAATGCTAAGACGAGATAAAAAGAACAATCATAGAGGATGTATATTATAGGGAGAAAAGGACTCTTGCGAATTTCAATGAGCCCCAATTTAGTTGGGGAAATCATCATCCTTATATAAACCCGTACACTTCGGGGTAGCAGAACCACCCAGATTTCTATTGGTCGAACAATGCAAGTACTCTTATAGGATATCAAGATCTATTTGAATATCAACAAGATGAGCCCAATTCATGGGATTCCAAATTGAACAAAATCATGGATAAGCTAACAAACATGGAAGAGAACTAAAAGAGACTGGAAGAGCAATTTCATCAAGTAACGGAAAATCATGCCACTTCTATTCATAACCTGGAGATTCAAGTAAGACAACTTTCCTGTGAATTTTGTAAGAAAAGTGTGGAAGACTCTCTGAGCAATATGGAATTATATCAACGAGAGCAATACGAGGCTATCACACTTAGAAATGGGGAAGAACAAGAAGAACCAGTGGAAGACGATGCTGAACGCTATCTTATAGAAGACCAAAAGATGATAAAAGAGGATGAAGAAAAGAATGACAACTCTCCCTATTATTCCTTAGATCTTAGTATACCATGCTTATACATCGAAAAAACTTGGGTAGGTTTCCATGAAAAGAGCCTTATCATTCGGATTAGTGATGTTAATAGTTCAGGGAGTTCAGGGAGTTCTGTTATTTCCTGTTTTGTTAATAGTTCACTCGAAAAAAGGATATTACTGAGCTTAATTTGTTTTCATAATGTTATCAATATTGTCCTTCTGATTATTTTGCAATTTTTAGCTTACTTATAGGCTACAAAATTGATGTTGAACGAAAAAGGTGGAAGCAAGCCACTCGCAATTAATCCCGGTTGAGTTTTCAAGGATAAAGGGTCGAGCTACCGAATTTAAAAGAAGCGCCACATGGGAGGCAACCCATGGGTTGTTAATTCCATTTTATTTCCTTTTACGTTTACATAGTTTGAATTCCATAGTTAGACTACTTCATTTCCAAATAAGGTTAGGAAGGCATAAGACTTCGACATAAGTTAGATGATCAAGGAAGTAAGCAAGATAGAGGTGAAAGAGCTATAAAAGAGTTATGAAATGATCTCAGGAATATGTAGAAAGACAAACGAAGAAAGAAAAAATTGGAAAATTAGTGGAATTATTGCAAGCCACGATCGTGGCCTATGGTATGGCATTATAGGCACGTGTTTTTCATTATTTTTCTTACAAAATTGCCCTCCTCTCACCTGTATATTCAAGTCTAACCTCATTTCATCCATCAGTTTCATTTAGACTCTCTCTCTCTACATATAAGACATTCAAAGACTCTCACTTCTCTCTACTTACACTCAACTCCCTTAATCTCGCAACTCTTACACTTTCTCATTCTTAACGGGGCAACAGACCAAGCAGACTATTAAGCGCACCCAATCTAAGGGGAAAGCCTAAGTATCGGACCGCAAAAAAAGAGATAGAGCAATAAAATACAGAGCACCTTTCCCAATCTTGTCAAATGAGGAACGTAACTGCTTTCACTCCCTTCACAATAAACAAATTATAGTTCCCAAGTATTTTCATTTGAGACTTTATATATACTGGAATTGAGAGAAAAGGTCGAGAATTTAGGAGAAAGAATTCAATAGGGACAGTTTATTCATTTCTAATATCCAGTTTACGAAGAACTAACCCTATAATTCTTTACATCTCTTCAGTTTGAATCCAATAAACCTAGGAAATTATGGTTTAGATTATGGGGACAACCGTATGAGCTTAATTATGATACCTTGTATGAAATTTGTGGTTTCCCTGAATTGCCCGTAGTGGATCAGCATGATGATTTCCTTGTCAACCCCTACTGGACTAAACTAACTGGGTTAAAACGCTTCAATGCTAAGAATGCACATAATAACATCATCAGGAGTCACGAACACTTGTTACTGCACAAATTCATGTGTCAAACTATTTTAGACAAAATAGAAACTGACAAGTAATCGACGAAGGAACTTTTCTTATTGTGGAGCATGGACCACAATATACCAGTTTGTACATCCACCCACATCTTTAACGCAATTATTACTACTAGATTCAAAAAGGAGCAATAACTTAGGAATAGGTTGTTTAGTTTCATCCATAGCTGATTATTGCGGAGTTAAGTGCAACAGATTCATGGTTTACTGTCCTGAATTCATAAATCATCATCATCTGTGGCGAGCTGAAATCTTGAAGTCTCATAATATAGAACTTCGGGATATTAGTGCCACAACACAAGTTAAGATCAGGGCCAGCCAGGCAAGTTCTAACATAGCTCCAGCTCAGCAGGCAGAAGAGGACTCAAATAGCGAAGAATCTGAAGAGTAAGAAGACACAGAAGAGCCTGGTTGGAAAAAAGTGCTCGATACAATCTCCACCAACACCAATATGTAAGGTTCCAATCGTGCATCTCATACATAATATATATCAAATATATGCAGCAGAAAATAAAAATAAACCTCAAAAACCAGATCCACTCATGCATATAGATATAGAAAACAAAAACATGAAATGTAATATGTTTACATACCTTTCTGACGATTTCCTTCGTTCTTTAATCTTCTTCACGTTGGGTTGTCGTAAACAACAATGATCAACGTAGACCATCTCTAATGAAAGTCCAAATGAAGATAAAAGGTTGAAAACTCACTAGGAGATGGCTAGAATTCTTTCTTTATGCTAGCAAAGACAAGTACTCTTTTGAGAGTTAGAGAGAAAAAGAGTGGGCATGTAAGAAAGAACCTTTCTTTTTTCTTCTGGTGTCTTACAAAAGATTCACGAAAATGATGAATGTTTTCTGCCCTCTTTGGCCTCCCATAACCCCCATCATTAATGGGAAGTTATAGAAAGTTAATGGTCATGAATAGCATGCATTAATGGAAGTTATGGGAAGTTAATGACCATGAATAGCATGCATTAATAGAAGTTTTAGGAAGTTAATGACCAAATTGGCAGCCTACAACACTTGTTTCTAATCCATTACATGCAATGTTTTCTATCACAATCACATAGTAATACAATCCCAAAATACTCTCTCATATCTTGAATCACCATTTAAGACCATTTTACTCATCCTTCGGATCTCCTATATGTGTGACCTATTAGGTTCCCAATTATGTTGACCACTTGAATTAACATTTAATTCAAGTCAAGAGCGGTATCTAGCAACACGTCATGACCCCCAACTGATCGGAAAGTTAGTAGTTTAACTACGAACCCTTCCATATGCAATGTTGCCATGCAATTCATCCTTTCACCATCTATACCCCACTTGTTTTAGAGTATGGTCAAAGTATCAACTCCCACTAGAATGACTGCGTCACATCTAGTCTAAGTGATATTAGATCTTATCCTGAGGATCTCATTACTCTACATATCATTGAAGACTCTCTTTATGACACATATCTGCTCTGGCCAGAGACTCCCGATTAATGACCCTGACAAAAGGCCGTGGGTATCATCTCCTTCTATCAGGAATGGTGAATCCTTTATCGGCTACTCAATTACCTCTGAATACCTCAAGTTATACCCAATCACCACCCTATGACTAACCCCTAAAAGGCACTGATGAATGGAGTCAAAGTAAAGGATCAGTATATGAGATATCCTTGAGCACCTCAAGTCAAAGGATACTTACACCATTGCTATGATGAGACTATCATTGACACTGGAATAGAATATCCATATGATTGTCTCATAGTAGGTCAATCTAATGTACTTACTACCCTTAGTAAGTATCCAAATGTTAACTCAAAACAAATCATGTCTACAGCTTATGGGATCTGCTACTTGATCCAATCAAAGAGTATAACATATGCTAGTCTATCCAGATTAATGATATCCCATCTCATTAATCCTATGACTAGGGAAAGTTTAGATATTAACATAATTACACATGATAGGAATCTCATTATCATAATCTAATCATGATTTCCTCCATGCTATGTTTTGTATCAAGGACTTCATTAAATTAATTTAATATGAATATCAAATCTATAAATGTATGAACATTGAAATAATGAAAAATGTCTTTATCAATCATAAATTGATTTGTACAATAAGTGTTAAAGGTGATTGTCTTTAGAGCGCTTCTTTAACAAACTCCCACTTACACTAAAGCCAATCACCTTGATATCTAATACCATAAGTGTATACATGTAACACAAAACTCTTTTGGGGAATAGGCTTAGTCAACGGATCAGCTATATTCTGATCGGTGGGAACTCTCTCTATCTTGGCATCATTCTACCAATGATTTCTCTAATCAAATGGTTGCGCCTAAGTACATGTTTGGACTTTTGGAACCGCCTATGCTATAACCTTATTTTTGTCACAATATAACTGCACTGGGTACTCGGAACCACACCAAGTTTTATGATGAACTTTTTGATCCAAACCTCTCCCTTTGTCGCTTCTAAAGCTGCAATGTACTCCGCCTCTATCATCGAATCAACATTCGTCTCTTATTGGAACTTTTCCAACTGACTGCACCATCTTCAGTGTGAATACATATCTAGACTGGGATCTGGAGTCATCCCTATCAGATTGGAAATTGGCATCAGTATACCCACTTACCACAAGATCACCTTCTCCATATACCAAGTATACACCCTTAGTTCTTCTCAAGTACTTAAGGATATTCTTGACAGCCACCCAATGACCCTCACCAAGGTCCGACTGGTATCTGCTCGTAACACTTAGAGCATGCGATACACCGAGTTTAGTATATAACATAGCGTATATGGTTGATCTTATAACTGAAGCATAAGGAATTAAACTTATGCGAGTCCTCTCATCTTGTGTCTTTGGACACTTAGATTTAGAGAGTGTAATCCCATGTACTATGGGAAGATAACCTCTCTTGGACTACTTCATGCTAAACCTCTTTAACATCTTATCTATGTATGTAGACAGAGAAAGACCAAGCAACCTCTTAGTTCTATCTCTATAGATCGTTATCCCCAAAATATACGTTGCTTCTCTAAAATCTTTCATAGAGAAGTTCTTAGCTAACCAAATTTTGACTGATTGCAAAGCTGAGACATCGTTTCCTATTAGCAATATGTCATCTGCATACAGTACAAGGAATACAATTGCACTCCCACTAACCTTCTTATACACACACGGCTCATCTAGATTTTGTGATAAACCAAAATCTTTTATTATCTCATCAAATCAGATATTCCAACTGTTGGATGCTTGCTTCAATCCATAAATGGATTTCTAAAGCTTGCATACCTTTTCTCTATTCATAGATATGAAAACATCAGGTTGTGTCACATACACATCCTCGATTAGGTTTCCATTAAGGAAACGCATCTTCACATCCATTTGACATATCTTATAATCATAATGAGCGGCAATGGCTAGGAGTATCCTAATGGATTTAAGCATAGCTACTGGGCTAAACGTTTCATTATAGTCAACACCTTGCCTTTGACGATAACCTTTAGCTACAAACTTAGCTTTATGGGTAACTATATTACCCTTTATGTCAGTTTTCTTCTTGATAACCCATTTACACCCTATGGGTTTTATCCTTTGGGGTAGGTCAACCAAATTCTATACTTGGTTTTCATACATGGATATAGATATAGAAAACATAAACCAAATCTACCCATGCATACAGATATAGAAAACAAAAACATGAAATGTAATATGTTTACATACCTTTCTGACGATCTCCTTCATTCTTTAATCTTCTTCGCGTTGGATTGTCGTAAACTACAACGATCAACATAGACTGTCTGTTGGGACCCGATCTCGAAACCGGACCCCAATCGAAAAAGCGAAAAGCGGAAACAAAAATGAAAGAATCCGACGCGGAAATAAAGCGAAGATATCGAATCAAACCGAAACGAAAAATGGAAGCAAACAAAATGTTCACAAGAACCGAAACTAATGACCGACATCCGGGAACTAAAACTTTAGAAAAACAAAAGGGTCGCGTATTGCGTTAGAAACCCTAAGACTTAACCAAATCCAAAAACCAATATAATTTTTTTCATAATATTCATTCCTTTTTCTCTTTGTCCAATCTTATTCAAATCAAAACTAATCCATACAATTTCCCTTTTGGAAATTCATTCTCATGCAAAACTCAATTCATAAAAAAAATAATCTTCTTAAACATTCATACATATCCCAAAATTCCATCGTTTAACCAAAAATCTTATCTCCTCTTTAACAAAACTTATTCTTATTCTTATTCTTATTCCTTGCCATAAAGGCAGCATAACGACTGTATTCTATACAACCCAAAAATCTGCAAAGGATTTAAACGCACTTCTATAATCCCAAAACCATCCAAACACACTTCATCTGACTTCCAGTCCGAAATTCCAGCATACACAAACACAATTCTATACCTAGAGCACTTCAATAAGTCTCAATCCATAATTCATAATTCAATCCGAACACTATCCAATCATATTCATATTCATTCACAATTCATATTCCATAATCATATACAATACTCTAATTCAATTTTATATTCAAAAATCACATCCATATCTTGGTTTCATACACAAATCCGTAAATCATAACCATGAACAAACCCTTATCTCATCACCATCATGAATTAAAAGCTTACAAAACATTAATGGAATTCCAAGCCATAAACAATTAAACTCAAAACAAACGAAATCAAACAAAGGACTTGACTTCCTCTCATCCGATCTCCTGCTCGATACCTGGAGATGGGGGGTGAGCTTATTGCTCGTGGATAACATGCTTATAAAGTGAAACATAAGCAAAATCATTTTCTAAACTTTTGCCATTTTAGGAAATTTATCAAAAGCTTATTTCTCGAACTTTTTAAAATCATTCATAAACAATTTCCAAAATTTCATGGTTGAAAACCCACTTTCTCATTTTTCAATTTTTCCAAAACTTTCCACAATTCATAAATAAAATCGAAAACATGAATGCATCACATGATAAATGCATCACACTATCAACTAAATCAAAACACATAAACACATCAAAATCACATAACATATCAAACAGTTTGGGTCGGTCCAAAACGAAATGTACCACACATTCCCGCATAGCGTTCCTGTGCAACTATGAACAGAACGTAATACACCTTCCCGCATAGCGGTCCGGTGTAGCCGTGAACTTATGAGAGTCCGAAATCAAAGCTCCAGTGCCACTAGCGGGCAGGCGAGAGAAGCCTTTAAAAACAAGACCAGTGCACTGACTCAACTTATGGGACCTAACCAAACCCACATAACACATATCAACTTGAAAAATCAAATTGCCCAAAGGCACATTTCGAAAACTTTATTTTACATATCTTGTCATATTCGAACATAAAGTCGCACAATTTCACATATCAAAATTCTTAATTATTCCAAACACAAAGAATGAATAGATCATAGCAACTTCATTCCAATTCACAATGCACATTTATCATCCAAAAATCATGTAGCAATTTCACCTTTTATTCAAAAACAATAAAATCATCAATCATTACAATTTCTTAAATCA
>JAOQMK010000008.1:28331608-28342698 GCA_027564415.1 Erythroxylum macrophyllum
CTCTTTGACATTCCGGAGTGATTAAAAATGAGTGCTTTCGCTTTATCCAGTATAAGTTTGAGAATTTCATTGATTATGGCTTCTAAGCGGTGCACGAATCTGGTGGCAAGACGAAAACAAGGAGGAAGAAGTGCAAGTAATTAAGTCTTAAACGAGTTTTTTTGTGTGCTTTTTGCTGAGTTCACATCGACACGTAAGGGTTTCACTTCTGGTATAAAAGGGCTTAGCTTTTGTGTTATATGGTAACCTCTTGAACGACTCGTATAGAGGAAAACTCTATGCTCACCGGAGATGTCATGTCTCTGGCTGCTCTTCTTCTTCCGATATGACTTATGTTCTTCTTTTTGGATAATAGGTGGAATAATGGAACAAAAGTCCCTTTTTTAAGAGTTATATCAGGCATATGAGCTCACAGCAGGCCAATGCATCCGATTCAGTTGGACGGCTACTTGTCCAGGTTTCCTTATGGTTTGCTAATGGCTTCACGTTGCTTTGGGCAATCCTCGGTCATTCATTTTGCTACTCCTACTGGAGAAGTGAATTTGGGTGTGAACTTCTTGAGATGCCACCTTGGGAGTTGTTGGTATCGTCTGACAGAGACGCGACATAACTGAGTGCAGGATCCTTTTTCCAATCTTTGATGTGCCTTCTTTCTCTTTCTTTGATAACGTAACCCATCAGTTCATACTAACTCTATTGTTATATCAAATCTGCTGTTACAAAATCACAGGATTGTCATTGTGAAGGAAACTACACAGTTACATTTTCGTTAGGCTTCAGCCTTCACTCATTTAAGTACATAGGACTATAAAAGCGCAACCTTTAAACACAGGTACGGTTTGTCACAATTTTATTATTCTTTATTATTATCGTATTTTATTATTATTATTTTTCTACTATTTTTTCCTTATTAATAGAAGTTCTATTATTATTATTACTACTTTTTTTCTTGTCACATTTGCATGTGGGTCTACTAGAAACAGCCTCTCTACTAAGTAGGGGTAAGGCTATGTACTATCAGACCCCCCAGACCCCGCTTGGAACTTCGGGGTATGATGATGATGATGATGATGATGATGATGATATAGAAATTAACATATATATCAAATATAAGTAAAATTAAAAGAAGAGGAGAAACAAAAACTGAAACGTCATTCAATCAAATACGGGACAAACTCTATAACGACATTGATCCCAATTTTCATTTGGTACAAAATCCTCATCATTATCATCATCATTCAAATTTATCGCACTAAATAATATGTCAATGTTTTCTCATCCAAGATTATCTTCCAAGTCAATCTCATTTATCAAACCTGGTTCCTAAAAAACATAATCTGCCAAAAGATCGATATTATCGATATAAATTAGATCTACTGAATTACTTGTTCTATCAAGAGTCATTGTAAACAATAAAATTAAAATATTAAAAAATTCTAAGAAATTATATTTAACTTATAATAATAATAACGTACCTTTCTCGAAGCTTTAAATTATATCGAACGAAGACCAAGTCATTCAATCTTTTATGCTCCAATCTATTCCTTTTTTTGGAATGGATAAATTCAAATATGCTTCAACTCATTTCATAGCCTATTGCACTCATACATTGACTTAGAATTCAAATTGCAAACATTTGCAATTCTGGAACACCACTTCCGAATTGGTCCCCACTAAGGAACTATAAATTGTAAGACAACAAAAGTAGCGTTATAAACAAAAAAATGATAATTAATTTCAACAAGTAATAAAAGTGAAAAATGTATACTTAGATTAAGTTTTGTTCTTTTTCGAATAGCAATTGACATCCCAAAATCTCCAAAATGCTCCTTATAAATTTCCATTTTGTGAGCTTAGGAGATCTTGCACCATCTCATAGGCAACAACTATTGTAATAATTAATAGAATTTTCCTATTAACTTCAACTTTCTTTGTAAAACTTAGTTTGAAATAGACACTAAGATTCAACAATGCCCCAGCTGTAAACAACGGAGAGTAAAGTTGTCTTTATTATCTCTCATACAAAAAAGACCTATTTTTTAGATGGCTTTGATTGCTTCCTTCTCCTTATCCATAGCATTATAAAAATAAGGCATTGTTGCCTTTTCATCACTATTAGCCAAACGAAACACCCTCACAATAAACTCAGATGACAAATTGGCATTGGGATGAAAATTTAGTATCTATAAGTATAATTTTAGAGACCTTCAATCCAGTATTAGACCTAACATGCTAAGATGCAACCCACTTATCACTTGTAAACATCTGTTTCAACTCTTTCTTCATCATAATAAAATACTAAAGTGATAAGAAATTTGTTAGAAATCTTTTAACAGCAAGACAACATAAATTCCTACCATTGGTAAAACTCTTCTCATTAAATTTCCATGCACAGGGAGTCCAAAGAAAGAATTATACTTGCTTTATAATCTTTCTCCTGCCGCTTTATAAGCGGAATCAATGTTAATAATAAATTGAACAATATTTTCTGGATCTACTTAATTCACAACTTCATCGAATATTTTGAATAAATTATGAGCATTCCTAACAAGGTTTGTTGCATCAATAGACTTTAAAAATATTGAGCCCATTACAGAATAAACCAAAAATTTAATAATGGACTCGTGTCTCCTATTTGTCCAACCATTACATATAATTGAACACCTATAAATAGCCCAAGTTATTGTTCTTTCTTCTAAATAACTTCTAATTTCATAAACAGAGCTACTCAAAAGTTTACCTCTATAGTCATCAATAGAAGGAGCCTTGTATTTTAGACTATAAGAGGCTATAACATCCATCATAGGTTGATAATAATAAGATTGGGAATCATGGAATTCTATACTTGAATCATACCATCATCTAACCATTGCCATATCTACTTTGTGAGATGCTTCTCTTGATTAAATGGCAGTACCAATTGAAGGCTGAGCTCTAACAGTCGTTCATGGTGCAAAAAAATTCAGCAACTACCTTATTCTTTTCCTAACATCAGGTCCAGATGCAACATTAAGTTCTTATTGGGTAGGAACACTACCACCTTCAACATTTCCATTATCATCTTGAACACCAGCAAATGAACTTTCATTACCAATTTCATAATTTAATCTTTCACTTTTATCTTTTTCGTGATGATACTCTTCAAGTAAAGTCTTCATTTGCCACTTCACATAATGGCTCACTTTTTACAAGGTTTCACATCTCATTCAACCACAGTTTAATTCTTTTTAATTTGGTGATTCCTCCGCCTTTCAAATGCTTGTTACAAAACAAGCAAATAGTATGGTTCTTCATACTTGAGACCAATGCAACATGAGCCCAATTTGAATCATTGTATCATCCTGAAGAGGTTGAATTATCAGAAGTACTTGAATTTCCTTCCATGTATCTGTAAAAATAAATAAAGACATATATCAAAGTAAAGAACACACTATTTCATTATCAACCACTTTCACAAAATATGTATTGTTCTCAAAAGTTCAAACTAACACAATTACATAATAAATGTCCATCTTATATAATATAACTCATTTTGTATGATTACATCATACACAATTCAATTTCATCCAATACAATTCACTAATAAGTCAAAAACCAATAATTTAAGTATTCAACATACATAATTACATAATGCATATGTCCATGTTATATAATATAACTCATTTTGTATGATTATATCATATGCATTCAATTTCATCCAACACAATTCACCAATAAGTCGAAAAAAAACAATTCAAATATTTAACACTCATAATTACACATTAAACATGTCCATTAATAAGATTTTATCTTGTTATATTATTTGATATTGTCTCCTTTATTTTGTATTTATTTTGGTGCTTAAATATGAAAATTAATGTTTATTTTGTTTTACGAGATGAAAAATAAAAATTGCATCAAATCGGGACTCTATTGATGATAATCATAAATTTTGGAAGAAGTGAAGAGATTGATGCGATGGATAAGCCTGATCACTTGAAGAGTTGGAGTTTAACTAGGAAGCTTCCTTTTATCCCTATCATGTAGGAATTTTGAATTTGTTTTATATAGACATCTTTGCAAGGTAGAATTAGATTAGGATTAGATAAGGAAAATACTCTAAAAGGGACATTCCTCAAAACAGAAAAAGGTTCCCTCTTCTTACGTTTTTCGCAATTCTTAGTCTTTCTTATATTTTTGTTATTGGAGCAAAAGTCATATGTGGCTAAACTCAATCGTTCTGATTCAAAGGGATTCAAAACTCTAGTTGTAACCTTGTGAGGTTTTGTGTTCTTACCTTTTATTCACGTTTTAATCCAAGAATTTCTTGTTTTGAGTTCTCATATTTGATGAATGATTAATCTGACAGTTTAATTTAATATTGATTATTCTATCACTATCCATGAATTCAATGATCCGTAATTGTCATGAAAGATTCATAGAAGTAGCAAATATGTTATTTATGAAATTGTATATTAAACTTATGATAAACAAGAAAACTAAGTTAAGTAATTGAATCTATCTCGATTATTTAATTTAGGGTTAGTCTTTTTCACTAAGCTTATTGCTATCATTTATTTGATATGGAATGCTATCACATCCGGTCAATGAATGACAAATTTTGGTTTGGATGTTTGGTTCGAACTAATTAATTTAGAAAAATTTGAGACTTATTATGGCTATCCTAATATGTTTCATACTAAAAGCTTGAATTATAATAAATATTCTTTTTTGACCAATGATCAATGTTACAATTAGATGAGATCTTTCCCTTAAATCGGAGTTTGTTAATCTTGACTTTCTCATTTTTAAATTCAGTTGATTTAATTTGTTTTCGTATTAATTTTAGTTAATCAATTATTTAATCTAAAACCCCCTGTTTAGTTTTATTAATTGAAATTAAGAAGCTAGTGTTTAGCTATCTAGGGATTTGACCAGGTTCCATGACTACTACAAAAGTTTGAAGAATTAGAATTATTTTGAGGGCTTCTACAACCCGACCAAAATTTGGTGCCGTTAGTAAGGAACTATTTCAAGTTTCTTAGTTTCTTTGTGTTCTTATTTTACAGTTATTGCTATCCTCTTGTCTTGTATTATCCGTGCTTCTTAGACAAGTAAATTACAATGTAATCCATAAATTGAGAAGACAGAAAGAGATTAAGCAAGGAAGCATTCATTCACCTTCAGACATGAAAGTTGAAGTAGAACTAACAATTGGTGAAGACTCTAATTTTCAACAAGCGGAAGAAAAGATGGAAAATCTCAACCCTAGAACTTTGAGGGAGTTAACGACATCGAATTTGAATCAACAACGCTTATGCATACAATCTCCAGATAATGAGGTAGATTTTGAATTGAAATCTAGTTTGATTCACTTACTGCCTATTTTTGTGGTCTTGCAGGAGAAGATCCACATAAACACCTAAAGGAATTTCATGTTGTCTAGTCGAGAATGAAACCACAAGGGGTGACAGAAGAATAAATTAATCTTAAGGCCTTTCTATTCTTATCGAAAGATAAGGCAAAAGATTGGCTATATTATCTTCCCTCTGGTTCAATGACAACATGGATTGAGATGAAAAGAATGTTTCTGGAGAAGCTTTTTCCCGCATCACAAGCATCAAATATCAAAAAGGAGATATATGGGATTAGACCAATTACGGGAGAAACATTATACAAGTATTATGAAAGGTTTAAAGAGTTATATGTCAGCTGCCCACATCACCAAATTCTCGATTAACTTCTGATTCAATACTTTTATAAAGGACTATTGCTAATGGATCGAAGTATGGTTGATGCAGATAGTGGAGGAGCTTTGGTAAACAAAAAACTTAAGGCAGCCAGACAATTTATATCAATTATGGCTAAAAATTCTCAATAATTTGGGACAAGGATGGATGGAGTTGTTAAGTGTCTGAATGAGGTAGGTAACACACACCTTGAGCATAAAATTTCAGATTTAATTGCTCTAATTAGTCAATTGGTTATAGGTCAATTGCAATCGGCAAGAGTGTGTGAAATATGCTCATTTCTTAGACATCTTACGAATATGTGTCCTACGTTGCAACAAGACTCTCTTCAAGAAGCTAATGCGATAAGGGGATTTCTTGGCCAACCTCAATGAAAATATGACCCATATTCTAATCATTACAATCTAAGATTGAGGGATCATCCAAACTTGAGTTATGTAAATCAAGGAGGCTAATAACGATATCATCCTTACAATTTTAAACAACCTCAAGTCCCTTCATATGCTCACCTTTAATCTTCAAATTCAGGTATGTCTTTAGATGAAATTGTTAAGGCACTTGCTAATAATACTCAACAATTTCAACAGGAAATAAGGGCAAGCCTTTAAAACTAAAAATGTCAGATCACTCAATTAGCCACCTTTGTAAATAAATTGGAAGCGCAAGCATAAGGAAAATTACCTTCCCAAATGGTTGTGAATCCTAAAGAGAATTTGAGTACAATGACTTTGAGAAGTGGTAAGGAAAGTTAATCTAGAACTTCTTTACTAATAGAGGAAGAAAAGCACAATGATGGAGAAAAGAAGGAAGAACTTCTAACTTAAGGATAAAAAAAGGTTTAAAAAAATGATTCATCTTTATCGATATCAATTAATGCACGTTTACCTCCTTTTCCTAGCAGGTTGGCTAAACCAAAAGAAAATGAGCATAAAAGAGAGATC
The DNA here is from genome assembly GCA_027564415.1 of Erythroxylum macrophyllum. Lineage (NCBI taxonomy): Eukaryota > Viridiplantae > Streptophyta > Magnoliopsida > Malpighiales > Erythroxylaceae > Erythroxylum > Erythroxylum macrophyllum. The sequence continues at coordinate 28,338,279 of JAOQMK010000008.1, forward strand.
CAAGAAACCTTTTAAAAGGTGGAAATCAATATACCACTTCAATTATGTTGGGTAGGTCATTTATGAAGACTTCTAAGATAAAAATCAATGCGGATAATGGTACTGTTTATGTTGAATTTGATGGAGAGATAGGAAAGTTCAATATTTTTGAAGCAATGAAGCACCCGAATGATTTTCAATATATCATATGGATATTATGGATTCATTTGTGCAAGATATGTTTAAGGAAGACAGTGATGAAGATGAGTTGGAGCTTAAAGCTAAACCGGACTTGAATGAGCAAGTTGATGAAACTTGTGAAGTTATAGAACCATTGTCAGTAATGTTAATAGATTTGGAAACTTTAAATGATGAACTTAATATAACTCATAAGAAAATCTTACCTTCTACTTTGCAGGCTTCAAAGATAGAATTAAAGGTGTTACCTGATCGCTTAAAGTAAGTCTATTTAGGTGATGGAAATTCATTACCTACAATCAATTCAAAAATATTGACTATAGAGTAAGAGGAAGGGCTAATAGCACTAATAAAGAAGTACAAAACTACAATTACATAGAAGTTGGGGAGGAAAAAGCCACATCGAGCATAACGACATTAAACAATTGTGCTTTTCGGGAGGCAACCCATAATTTAATAGTTTTTATTGATTTTATTTTACTTATATGTAGTTTACACTTGCTTGTTTTTGAAACAAAAATTTATTGGCTTAAGGGAGAAAGGGGTCTTAAAATTCTAGACTACTAAATCTCATAAGGCGAGATCTCGCCTGATGTCATTTAATGTTTTGAAAAAAATACATAATTTTTTAATCTCTCATTATATTATTTAATATCTTGATTTAATTTTTTATTTTAACAAATTTTTATTTTTATTTATTTTAATATTTTTTAAAAAAATCCCTAGCCTAATGTCTGCGTGTTTCTCTTTTGGTAGACACAAATAAAACACTCATTATCCCTCCATTAACCAAATGCAAAACAACAACCCTGCTTCAACACATCACTCATGCAACCTTCACGCATGCCATAGAAAACAACAACAACCCTCCTCTCCAAGCAACAAACGCACCCATGTATGTTTTGTTTTAATTCCATAAATGAGATTCATATAGTGCCAAACAAGCAGTCCAACAAAAGTCACACCTTCATAACATATCTCTTTTCCGATGCTCACACCTAAGGGGAGTCCTTTATTATTTATTTTCTTTGATTATTTTTTTTGAGTTATGAGTATCTTATGCATACATTAGGGACAATGTATGATTTAGATGTGGGGGAGCAAGTGTTTATATTGTGATAAACTTTGTGAATTGTGCTTGGACTCATGAATACTATGATTCATATATTAATTATTTCTTATGATAGCTTCATAATTACTAGATTTTTGTACATGAATAATCCTTAAGTTAAGATAAATTTTTGATTCAAGATTTAATGTATGAGAGAGAAAAACATGATTAATTTTATCTTTAAATTATTTCAAGTATCTCATTGGTTTTGTTGAATGAAAGTGTGTAAGACTTGATGCATTTTTGACACCTATGTGAGCTTTGAGCCTAAGAGTATACATCACATTTATGTTCATACATATCTTTTTGTTATGTGTTATCAAACATAGCTTGTATATGCTAGAACTTGCTTTTGAATACATGTTGACACCACATTTTTGATGAACTTGGGTATAAAGATGATGAGGGCATTTATGATAACCATTTTTTACCGAAACAAACCTACCTTATTTTTTTTATCCTTAGAAAACTAATTTGAGCCTTAACCTTTCTTTCATTGCATAATAACCTTTTTACAAGCCAAATTTCCTTTTTATTATTGATATCCTTAATGATTTTGAACCTCTTAAATTGAAGGAATTGTGTCAAGCTTACTTACATAGGATTTTAACTAATTTTGTGAAAAGTAAGTTCAATTATTCAAGTTGCATAGTTTTGATTTTTTATAGAATGGAGGGGAATTATAAAAAAGAAATCTCCTCTTTGATATTTTTGTTTCAAAACAGAAAGGAGAAAAAGGAAAAAAAGAAAAGAAAAAGTGATTGAAAGACATGCTATTTGAATCAAGTGAATTTTGATTTATGTTGAAACTTATGTGGATAAGTTTGTATGATTTCATTCAATTTATTTAGCCAAATGGCTTCTTTTTGTCATACCTTAACTAAGCCGCATTACAATCCTTATAAAGTCCCTTTGATTTATACATCAAGTTCATTTTGTTTAATGGTGGAGATATGATTTTTGAACAAGCTTATGGAAATAACTTGTTATGTTTTGATTTGAGAGCTTAATGAACCCTAAACACTTTAAGCGTATAGAGTGAAATACTTGTGAGGATGTCAAGTTTTGTTCATTTGATTTTGATGGAATTGATGAGATGCTATGTTTTAACAATATGTCCTATGAGTGCTTATTCTATCGATTGTTATGTTATCTTAACCCTTAAATGTGAATTAGCTTCTAGATATTTCTGGATAACATGAAAGGAGATGAGAGGTTATTACGAAGATGATTAATATATTGAATTGATGTATGCTTGAGGACAAGCAAGAGTCCGGTGTGGGGGAATTTGATAAGATGTTATCTTTCTATATTATTTGATATTATCTCCTTTGTTTTAGATTTATTTTGGTGATTAAATATGAAAATTAATGTTTGTTTTATTTTAGGAGATGAAAAGTAGAGATTGCATCAAAGCGGGACTCTATTGATGATAATCACGAATTTTGAAGAAGTGAAGAGATTGCTGCAATGGATAAGGTTGATCACTTGAAGAGTTGGAGTTTAACTAGGAAGCTTCCTTCTATCCCTATCATGTAGGAATTTGAATTTGTTTCAGTCTTTGCAAGGTAGAATTAGATTAGGATTAAATTAGAAAAATTCTATAAAAAAGGCATTCCTCACAATAGAAAAAGGTTCTCTCTTATTACGTTTTTTGCAATTCTTAGTCTTTCTTCTAATTTTGTTATTGGAGCAAATGCCATGTGCGGCTAAACTCAATCGTTCTAATTTAAAGGGATTTGAAACTCTAGTTGTAACCTTGTGAGCTTTTGTGTTCTTACCTTTTATTCACGTTTTAATCCAAGAATTTTTTATTTTGAGTTCTCATATTTGATGAATGATTAATATTTGTTTAATCTAACAATTTAATTTAATATTGATTATTCTATCGCTATCCATGAATTCAATGATCCATAATTGTCATGAAAGATTTATACAAGTAGCAAATATGTTATTTATGAAATTGCACATTTAACTTATGATAAACAAGAAAACTAAGTTGAATAATTGCAACTATCTCGATTATTTAATTTTGGGTTAGTCTTTTTCTATTACTATCATTTATTTGATAAGGAATGCTATCACACCCAATCAATGAATGATATATTTTTTTGGATGCTAAGTTTGAACCAATTAATTTAGGAAAATTTGAGACTTATTATGACTATCATAATATGTTTCGGACTAACTGCTTGAATTATAACAAATATTCTTTTTAAACCAATGATTAATGTTACAATTAGATGAAAATTTTCCCTTGAATTAGAGTTTGTTAATCTTAACTTTCTATTTTTAAATCAGTTGATTTAATTTGCTTTCATATTAATTTTATTTAATAAGTTATTTAATCAAAAACCCCCCATTTAATTTTATTAATTGAAATTATGAAGCTAACGTTTAGTTCTCTAGGGATTCGACCTGGTTCCACGACTATTACAAATGTTTGAAGAATTAGAATTATTTTGGGGGCTTGACAACTTGACCATCCATCTTATATAATATAATTTATTTTGTATGATTACATCATGCACAATTCAATTTCATCCAACACAATTCACCATTAAGTCAAAAACCAACAATTCAAGTATTTAATATACACAATTACACAATACACATATCCATTTTGTATAATATGACTCATTTTGTATGATTACATCATACACATTTCAATTTCATCCAACACAATTCACCAATAAGTCAAATACCAACAATTCAAGTATTTAACATACGCAATTACACAATACACATGTCCATCTTATATAATATAACTCATTTTGTATGATTACGTCATATACAATTCAATTTCTTCCTACACTATTCACCAATAAGTCAAAAACCAATAATTCAAGTATTCAAGATACACAATTACAAAATACATGTATACATCTTATATAATATAACTCATTTTATATTATTACATCATTTAACCATAAGCTAAAGACATACACTCACAACTATAAGTTTATAACTTACTCTATATAATCTCATAATTCAACTATAAACTAATATATTTGGTTTAGTTATACAATTAAATTTATAATGCTTATAATTAGGTTATTTTCTTAATTAATTTTAATCAATATTGTTACTAAAATCTTAATTCCCACCTTTGATTTAATAATCTTTCATTCA